>MU744578.1:8751-46440 GCA_026770625.1 Nicotiana glauca | reverse complement strand
GGTTGAAAAACACACAAGAGTTGGCAGGTCAAAAGAGTGTTGCTTTCAAAGATCTATGTTTGTTCCCCGATGTCCACTTGCCGCCTGGTTTTCCCAAATTTGAAAAGTACGATGGACATTAACAACCCGTAGCCCACTTGAAAAGGTATTGTAATCAACTAAGGAGTCTAGGAAGAAATGAAGAATTGCTAATAGCTTATTTTGGGGAAAGCCTTACGGGAGTAGCATCTGAATGGTTTTAGGATCAAGACGCATCTCGCTAGTACGTCTGGAACAACATGGCACAGGCATTTGTCAAACAATTCCAATACAACAATCGACACTACCCCAGACCGCATTTTCCTTTCAAATCTGAAGAAGAGACCAAGTGCAAGTTTCAGGGAATATGCCCTTAAATGGAGAGAGCAAGCAGCTCGTGCTGAGCCACCCATGGATGACCACGAGTTAATTAGTGTCTTCCTTCAGGCTCTAGAGCCGGATTACTTTCAGAACATGATGTCCGCGGTCGGTAAATCCTTCTTGGAGGTAATCAAAATGGGGGAAATGGTAGAGAACGGTCTTAAGACAGGCAGAATTATAAGTCAAGTAGCTCTCAAGGCTGCAGCTCAGGCTGTCCAACTTGAATCTGGTGACGCGAATGAGAGGGATGAAGAAGTCATGATGACGTCAAGGTCAAGAAAAGGTCCTAGAAGGACACCTTGACGGTATGCACAGCCTCGACAGATTTTCCATAACTCCCGTGCGCATTACTATCCACCTTAGAACCCACCATACTCAGTTGATCCACCTTCACATGTTGTCTCGCCATCAAATCATCCAAGAAAACGGGCACGGGTGTCACAAAATCTCCAGCAGCTTCCGCAGAATTTCCAAGTGCCTTATAACCTATATCCAAGCCAGGGATATAGAAGGGAACAGAAGATGAAAGGTAATTTTACACCAATAGGAGGGTCCTATGCAAGCTTATTTGAGAAGTTAAAACAAATGACATGATTGCACCCATTCCTCCAAATCATGTGGACCCACGTGCAAGAAGCTTTGATCCATCTAAAAGGTGTGAATACCATTCCAATGCCCAGGGATATAATGTGGAAAGTTGTCGGGATCTGAAAAAGGAAATAGAAAGGATGATCCAGGAAAGATTGAATGTGATTCAAGATAGTGACACCCAGAATATCGCGCTGAATCCTTTACCTGCACTTAATGATACACACTTTGTGGCGGTGATGTCTGGTAACATGGGATATGAGAATCCACTCGGGAATTTGCCGACTGAAATGGGAGAAGGCCATAGTGATTCTGATAATCAGATTTGTGGCTAAATGTCAGGCTTATCAATTGGAGCGTCATGCAAGAAGGAATCTTAGTGGCTTATTTTGTTGTCATTTCTGTTGTCCGGGTTATTTCAGGGTTGTAATCTGGATATTGCCTTGTAAATCAAACCCTTCTATCTTTTGATTCTGTCCAGTTCTATTTGTCACAGTACCTCATTTAATGGTATCTAGGCTTGTTCAAAGGGTTGTACCCCAGTTTATTGTGTTTGTTTTTATTGTACAAACTCTTTCCCTGTCTGTAAAATGCAATCCTCTGTTTTCCGTTATTTCTAGTCATTTTTCTTTGATCTAAGTCTTTCCTCTTTATAGTCCTTTTTCTATCAACTCTAGTGACATGACATGCGTGCATAATGTGGGCTTAATCTTAAAAGTTAATCGTAAAACCAATGGGAGGTGATTAGGACATTTAAAGGAAATAAGAACGGTTTGAGATTATTCGGAGCCCGAGTCATGTGAAACTGGGGCAAGTAAAAAGAAAACCGTTAAAGGCTAGTTGGCCATGTTGACATGGGGGTCGTTCGTGGTAATAAAAATGAGAGTGTTTCCCAACAGTGCTTTAAAGATATGATAAATGTTAATCGTGTTGTGTGCGCTTAGTATATTTTGAAGATTGGAATGATGAAGGCATTTTATTCTGCTACCCAAACACTTTGTCCTTCGTCAAACCTTTGAGCTTTATTTGTTTTCTCTCATATCCCTCCTTCGGAATCAGTAGCAAAGATTAGAAGCACAAACAGGGAAGATAAAAAAAAAGAAGAAAACAACAAAAACAACAAAAAGAAAAAAGAGAGATAAGAAAAGAGAAAAAAAAAGAAAAATAGTGATAAGTGACAAGGAAATCAGGTGGGAACTACGTTTGACCTAATTCCTCAAAAAGGATACGTAGGCGCTTCACAGCTCGGTCATAGTGTAAATAAAAATCAAAAATACCCAAGCAAGAAACTGGGGCAAAAAATTATGTTTATTATAAATAAATCTAGGTCCGAAGGTTGTAAATTTTGAACCCAAATTGATTTGTTTTGAGCATTCAAATACCCTCTCTTTCTAACCCTATCCAAATCCCACATTACGGTCCAAAGAAAGACCTTCCGATCAATCTTCAAAAGAGGCCAAGCCAGGCAAATGAGAGAGTCTTTTTAGAATATAACACTCTGATTCCCAGCAGAAAAGACTCTGATCCCCATCAGAAAATAAATATGAGAGAGTCTTAGGGGTAACAACCAGATCCCCAGCTGAGAAATAATACAAATGAGAGAGTCTTATCGGTGAAAACCTTCACGGACACCATAAGGCGATGAAAGCTGAGAGAAAAATCGAAATGAGAGAGGCTTGATAGTGAAAACCTTCGGGCACTACAAGTAGAATAAGGATTGAGAATCAGGTGGAAATCACCAGACGGATGTTGTGAAAGACGATTAACGACGGAGGACATGTCCTATGTGCGTGTCATGACCATTAGAATTGGTATCCGCATTTGATAGGTTTTTATTCCATAGTTTTTCTTGTTAGAGAGTCATCTTTTTCCTTTGCCTTTTATTCTTTTTCCTTTTATCTCCTTTCATCGAAAAATCCCCCAACATAGTCTGTTTGGTCAAGACAAGTGAGAAATGACTTCAAAATTTGCCATCAGCCTTCCAACTATGCAAGACGGGATCTGATTAGAATATCCCAGTGGTATGAGTCAGAAGGAACAAGCACAAGGCCAGTGTCCAGAAGGATATTCCCCAGCAAGAGGAGATTGATAGAAGGATGGATTAGTGTCAAGGAGGATATCTCCAGCAAAAAGCGAAGGTTAATGACCTCAAGGCCAAGACCAATGAGACTCAAAAGTCGGGGAAATGCCAGTTCCCGAGCTATGCCACAAAAGAAGAGGGATATCCCCAGCAGAAAAAGAATTTTCAGTGACAAGGATGAACGAAGAAAATGGTTCATCAGTAAAACATGCAAGATCCTCAAGCAGAGTCACTGTCATAGGAATGTGGGGGGTCAGGATACAAGTGGAAAACAACGGTGAAAGGCTTGTGAAAAAGGAGTCATCAAGAAGGTAGGAAATTATCGACCAAGTTTCAAGATGGCCAGACGATGCAAAGCAGGGCAAGTCGTGCTAGAACCAGCAAATAACATCATCCCCAGCAAGTTTTGGTGGTGTAATGGAACGCAAAGCAGGGGGGGAGAGAAGGAGAACCATCCCCAGCAGGAGCATCACAACCAACCACCGCGTTTTAAACAAACAAATTTTCTTTGATTTGAAACAGGAAAAAAGAAATGGCATTGATGGAAAGGCATGCCACGTGGAAGATTATCAAATTGGGGCAGAAAATTTTTCTTTCATTTGGAAAATTTTCTGAAAGTCAGTTATCCACTTGGGGAAGAAAAAAGAGAACACCAGGGAAGTGGGCTTAGAACCAGTGTTTATCCCCAGCAAGGTTGAAAGAAAGAAAACAACAAGTTTCAATGAAAGGAGTTGTATCCCCAGAGGACAAAACAAAAAGGGGATGAAACTTGTGTTCAGAAAAGCAAGAAGCCAGTGTCATCCCCAGCAGCTTCCAGAAGAATGAAGCATCGATTTTGAAGGAATAAAATTCCCCCAGCAGCGTTATCCTCAACAGTGTTATCCTCAGCTGATAACATTTTTATCCCCAGCAGTGTTGAGAGAAAATAAAAGTTTTGAAGAGAGTAGTTTTGAAAAAAAAATAGAAAAAAAAGAAGAAAAAAAAAGGAGATTCCACAAGCAGTATTATCCCCAGCAGGTAAGTAATTAATTCCCCAACAAAGTTATCCCCAACAGTTAAGAGGGAAGACAACACGAGTTTTTGAGGGAAGCAATTCTGAAAGAAGGTATTTCAAGGAAATGGTTTACGAGGAAAAGAAGGACAACAGTAATATAATGCAGATAAGGTAAGTTGTTGAAGTTGGGAGCCCTCCCGTAGAACGGAAGCGTTACATTTTTAAGTTGTTGAACTCGGGAGCCCGCCCGTAGAACGGAGGCGTTACCTTTTTATTTTGTTGAAGTCAGGTACTCATTTGAGGAAGAAGGAAGATAACATAAGTTGTAAGGGAAGGAGGAAATCATCCCCAGCAAGAATGTCGCAACCAACCACCATTTTCAAAACTGACAAAATTTTTCTTTGTATGTAACAGGAACAAAGCAGCTGCAAATTTTCTCCTAAGATGAAACATCTTAGTCTGATGAATTGTTTCTCCTAAGATGAAAAAATCTTAGTCTGATGAATTGTTTCTCCTAAGAAAAAATCGTAGTCTGATGAATTGTTTCTCCTAAGATGAAAAATCTTAGTCTGATGAATTATCTCTCCTAAGATGAAAAAATCTTAGTCTGATGAATTATCTCTCCTAAGATGAAAAAATCTTAGTCTGATGAATTGTTTCTCCTAAGATGAAAAAATCTTAGACTGATGAATCGTTTCTCCTAAGATGAAAAATCTTAGTCTGATGAATTTTTTTTCAAGATAATAAGAAGTCAGTTGGAAAGACTTAGAAAAGATAACAATAAAGAAGTGAAGGCAACAGCCGGAAAGACCCAGATAGATAACAAAAAGGGAAGGCAAGAATTGGAAAGTTGAAAGCAATAGTTGGAAAGTTACAGATAAGATAATAAGAAATGAAAGACAACAATTGGAAGGTTTCAGATAAAACAACAAGAAGAAGGAAGCAATAATTGGAAGGTTTCAAGTAAAACAACAAAATGGACCTAGTCTGATGAATTATCTCCTAGAGTCAAAATCTTAGTCTGATGAATCTTTCTCCTAAGATATCAAAATCTCAGTCCGATGAATCTTTCTCCTGAGATCACATAAAAATGGACCTAGTCTGATGAATTATCTCGTAGAGTCAAAATCTTAGTCAGATGAATTTTTCTCCTAAGATAACAAAAGAAATCTTAGTCTGTTGAAACTTTCACCTAAGATGGTAATAAATTTCAGTCTTTAAATTTCAAGTTTTGAAGTCGGGAGCCCGCCCGTATAACAGAGGAATACATTTCAACATTTACATTTCAAGTTTTGAAGTCGGGAGCCCGCCCATATAACAGAGAAATACATTTCATTCTTTACATTTTAAGTTAAGTAATCACCCAAAAATAGACCTAGTCTGATGAATTATCTCCTATAGTCAAAATCTCAGTCCGATGAATCTTTCTTCTGAGATCATACAAAAATGGACCTAGTCTGATGAATTATCTCCTAGAGTCAAAATCTTAGTCAGATGAATTTCTCCTAAGATAACAGAAGAAATATCAGTTGTTGAAACTTTCACCTGAGAAGAATACATTTCAGTCTTTAAAATTCAAATTTTGAAGTCGGGAGCCCGCCCGTATAACAGAGGAATACATTTCATCATTTACATTTCAAGTTTTAAAGTCGGGAGCCCGCCCGTATAACAGAGGAATACATTTCAGTCTTTACATTTTAAGTTAAGTAATCACCCAAAAATGGACCTAGTCTGATGAATTATCTCCTTGAGTCAAAATCTCAGTCCGATGAATCTTTCTCCTGAGATCACACAAAAATGGACCTAGTCAGATGAATTATCTCCTAGAGTCAAAATCTTAGTCAGATGAAATTTTCTCCTAAGATAACAGAAGAAATCTCAGTCTGTTGAAACTTTCACCTGAGAGGAATACATTTCAAGTTGAAGGTTGAAGTCGGGAGCCTGCCCGTATAACAGAGGAATACATTTTAAGTTGTTGAAGGTTGAAGTCAGGCGCCCTCCCGTATAACAGAGGAATACATTTCAAGTTGAAGGTTGAAATCGGGAGCCCGCCCGTATAACAGAGGAATACATTTGAAGATTGAAGTCGGGAGCCCGCCCGTATAACAGAGGAATACATTTCAAGTTGAAGGTTGAAGTCGGGAGCCCGCCCGTATAACAGAGGAATACATTTGAAGTTGAAGGTTGAAGTCGAGAGCCCGCCCGTATAACAGAGGAATACATTTGAAGTTGAAGGTTGAAGTCGAGAGCCCGCCCGTATAACAGAGGAATACATTTGAAGTTGAAGGTTGAAGTCGAGAGCCCGCCCGTATAACAGAGGAATACATTTGAAGTTGAAGGTTGAAGTCGAGAGCCCGCCCGTATAACAGAGGAATACATTTGAAGTTGAAGGTTGAAGTCGAGAGCCCGCCCGTATAACAGAGGAATACATTTGAAGTTGAAGGTTGAAGTCGAGAGCCCGCCCGTATAACAGAGGAATACATTTGAAGTTGAAGGTTGAAGTCGAGAGCCCGCCCGTATAACAGAGGAATACATTTGAAGTTGAAGGTTGAAGTCGAGAGCCCGCCCGTATAACAGAGGAATACATTTGAAGTTGAAGGTTGAAGTCGAGAGCCCGCCCGTATAACAGAGGAATACATTTGAAGTTGAAGGTTGAAGTCGAGAGCCCGCCCGTATAACAGAGGAATACATTTGAAGTTGAAGGTTGAAGTCGAGAGCCCGCCCGTATAACAGAGGAATACATTTGAAGTTGAAGGTTGAAGTCGAGAGCCCGCCCGTATAACAGAGGAATACATTTGAAGTTGAAGGTTGAAGTCGAGAGCCCGCCCGTATAACAGAGGAATACATTTGAAGTTGAAGGTTGAAGTCGAGAGCCCGCCCGTATAACAGAGGAATACATTTGAAGTTGAAGGTTGAAGTCGAGAGCCCGCCCGTATAACAGAGGAATACATTTGAAGTTGAAGGTTGAAGTCGAGAGCCCGCCCGTATAACAGAGGAATACATTTGAAGTTGAAGGTTGAAGTCGAGAGCCCGCCCGTATAACAGAGGAATACATTTGAAGTTGAAGGTTGAAGTCGAGAGCCCGCCCGTATAACAGAGGAATACATTTGAAGTTGAAGGTTGAAGTCGAGAGCCCGCCCGTATAACAGAGGAATACATTTGAAGTTGAAGGTTGAAGTCGAGAGCCCGCCCGTATAACAGAGGAATACATTTGAAGTTGAAGGTTGAAGTCGAGAGCCCGCCCGTATAACAGAGGAATACATTTGAAGTTGAAGGTTGAAGTCGAGAGCCCGCCCGTATAACAGAGGAATACATTTGAAGTTGAAGGTTGAAGTCGAGAGCCCGCCCGTATAACAGAGGAATACATTTGAAGTTGAAGGTTGAAGTCGAGAGCCCGCCCGTATAAGAGAGAAATACATTTTAAGTTGAAGGTTGAAGTCGGGAGCCCGCCCGTATAACAGAGGAATACATTTCAAGTTGAAGGTTGAAGTCAGGAGCACGCCCGTATAACAGAGGAATACATTTCAAGTTGAAGGTTGAAGTCGAGAGCCCGCCCGTATAACAGAGGAATACATTTCAAGTTGAAGGTTGAAGTCGGGAGCTCGCCCGTATAACAGAGGAATATATTCAAGTGTTCAAGTGA
Source organism: Nicotiana glauca (assembly GCA_026770625.1). Taxonomy (NCBI): domain Eukaryota; kingdom Viridiplantae; phylum Streptophyta; class Magnoliopsida; order Solanales; family Solanaceae; genus Nicotiana; species Nicotiana glauca. Next base: position 38,736 of record MU744578.1, on the reverse strand, counting down.
GTAAAGTGGAGGATTACAGCAAGATCCCCAGTATAAACTCAAATCCAGAAATCGAAAGAAAGGTAACAATGCTCAGAAGAACGCAGTTCAAGCTTTGAAAGGAAAATAGTTCGAAGAAGGAAATAAGCAGTTCAAGTTCGGCAATCAAGAAAGGCCGACAAGTCAAGACAGAAATGGAGAAACATCAGAGGAAGCAAGCCGACAAGAGCAAGCCTGAAGATCTAGATAAGATTTTGTAATTCATAGACTAGTTTAGTCTAACTTCTTATTTTTTGTTTTAGCCTGGTGTAATAAGGAAGTCGGTAATCAGTAGCAGCAACAACAAGATCACAACTTCATGGTAGTCCCAGCTACCAAAACTTCCCAAACTACATTGACTTGATTCCCTTTTAGCCAAGGATATGTAGGAGACCTTTGAAGCAAAGGTTCGGTCAAATCCTTTCAAAAAATGCTTCACACGGAGTACTTAAACGGGCAAAAATCGCTCGTATTTGCTCACTTTATCTTTGCACGGAAACTCTTCGTGTTTTAGGGCAAAGAGGGGCAGTTGTGAGCACGTGATTTTTGCCCTATGTGAGAATTACTCCCAGAAAATTCAAAATAAAATAATTTTTGTGTCGTTTGCAATTATTGTGGATTTTGTGTTATTTTTCTCTTATTATTGGCGTTTGTGTGTGCGTGATTATTTGTTTAAATTGATGAAAATTTAAAAAAATGTGTTGCCTTTGCATTCTAGGATTTAATTTTACATTTCGGATAATTAAGAGTAATTAAGTTTGTTTTACAAAAATGAAAAAATCACAAAAATAATGTAATTCGCATTTAACATTTAATGTCTAAATTGTGTAATTTTACTTTTAATTGGTGTTTAATTTTGTGTGATAATTATTTTAAGTGTTAATTAGCATTTTTAAGTTAATTTTGGGTTTTATAATTTGCATTAGTATTTTTGGTTTAAATTTAGAAAATGAATTTAGGAATGAAAAGAAAATAAGGGGACAAGAAATAGGAAAGGAAATGGAACTTGGGCCAATTTAAATTAAAGCCAAGCCCAAAATAAATACCAAACGACCCAGTCCAACTTGCCAGGCCATACAGACGCCCAAACAACGCCGTTTCATGGCCAAGTAATCTCAGCCGTTGATCTCCATTCAATCGACGGTTCAGCCCAGCCCCATCAATACAGAAACGATGCCATTTTAGGAGCACTAATCCAAACCGTCCATCCCAATAAATCCAACGGTCCAAATCCCGTCTCCCTTACCCGTTTAAACCACCTGACCCATTCCCCAACCCAGTCCGCCCCGTTATTAAACCAAACGACACCGTTTACCCTCCCTTGTTCAATCTGGATCGTTGGTTCCATTTGATCCAACGGTCTGGATTGATCCCCTAATCTAGTATATAAGCCTAAACTCTTACCCAGCCCCCCAATCCAACCCCCCTCTCCGTCTCTAACATTCAGAGATGCCCCAACAGCCTCCGCCTCACTCTGCCGCTGACCGCCCGCCGGAAATCACCTACGGCGGCGGTCGACGGCCAAACACCACCAAAAATACACCCTGAACTCCCCTCAACCTCCCCGTTCCAATCATCCTACCAGTTTCCTTCGAATCTCAGCCCATCTTTTCGAATAACCCAAAACCTAACAGTCTCTTCACCGTGTCCGGCGACCTCACCTCCGATGGCTGGCAAACTTACACCACTGAACCCCCTTGACCTCCTCTTGCACAACCACCAGCCATCTTCCGTCGAATCACTCCAGAACTCTTCGAATATCAATTTGACCACATGAACCCAAGCGTCGCCACAAAATTCCTTGGTGGTGGAGCTAACCCTAAACCTACCCAAATCAACACCAGTTGACCACCAGACCACCCTAGTCCTTAAACCCATACCAGTTTTGTTCGAATCTTGGCCAAGCCTGTCGAATCTTAAATCGAACAAACAAGCCCTAGAAGAACCAAAGAATTTGTGGTTGCAACTGACCTTAGTCAAGTGTTCTTAGTCAGGAATATTCGATTAAGGTCTGTTTTGGCCTCAAAAGCTCGAGTCAAGACTTCAACTGATTGAAGTTCGTTTGGTTTCTGATTTGGAGGTATTTTTTCTTTCTTTTTCTGTTCTATTTTTCGTCATTTTTTATTTGTTTTAAGTTTGTTGTATTTTGTTTGATTTTTGTTATCTTTGTCGATTTATTTCTCTCTTCTCTTTCGGACCTTTTTTCTGGTCCAGTTTTTCCCATGTGGTTGGTTGGCATATGCTGAATTGATTGAATATGTTTGTTCGTTAGTTTGATTGTAAAAGTCGGTGTCAATAAGGCCAGGTATAGAGCCATGATTACTCCTGTAATTGTTTGGTGTTTGGTTCAAGTTGTTTCATCTGTGTTGTCTATCATTTTTGTCGCATTTGAGTTCAGTGTAGTTACAATGTTTCACTTGTTCTTGTTTGGATTTAATTTAGGTTTGTGTTAGTCCATTTCTACGAAGTTCAATAAGATTTTGTCTTGTTTCGTAAATTGAATAGAAGCCTGCTGTTTAATCCTGTTGTTTAATCCTGCTGTTTAAGTTGTTCTGATATGAACCGACCTTGTTTGAATTGTCCTAATGCTATGAATGCAGCTTAGTCTTTCAGTTGTTATAGAATTGGTTATAGCTGATAAGATGCAAACCAGGGGTAGAATAGGAAACTTCAGGATATCAGGGGGTAGTTTGGGGAATTATTGAAATCAGGGGGTAGATTAGAGGCTGCTAAAGGACTGATTAGAGAAGATTCTAAGTGGAAACATTCCTTGGTGGAAATGGCACTTATTGCTGATTTTAAGGACTAAAAATGGGCACTATTGATTAAATTAATGAGCACTAAGGTAAAGGGGTAATAAATAAATGAAAAGCTGAAAATATAGTGGGCAAGGCACAAATGGAATGCCTATTTAAAGGATGGAAATCAGAAATAGAAGAGGACTTCTTCAGATTTGTGGAAGTTAAGAGAAATAAAAAAGGCTTAAGGAAAACTAGAGAGCTTAGAGTCAAAAACACATAGAAAAATCCAAATATAGACACTTCCAGACCTTAATAGGGATTGAGAAAACCTACTGTTGCATTAGTGTTCCTAAAGACAAGTTAGAATTTCAATTGATAAGTTGCATGTTCTAGCTTATCTTCTGATTGTGAGAGTTTCAGAGGTGTCCTGGTTGGTTTTCAGTGAGTTTGGGTCTTATCCGGACTGGTTTTAAGTCAGTTTGGGTCATTCTGTTTGGTTTTAAGCACTTCTAAATTTCTGGGTTGATTATTTGGGTCTGCTCATTGCTCTATATTACTGGGAATTGATTGCTGTTGTTGCTGTGCTACCTATTGCTGACTGATCTTCCTTCTTCTGTTCTGTTTTTCCAATAAAGGTACATATTTTTGAACCTCAGTATCATGTAAAGTTAGCTGAACTGAAGAAAAAAAAATGAAAAATGGAAGCCCAGCTTCATGGAAAATTTAGCATGTATTGTAGTTACCTTATAGTTGATTGTAATAGTTTAAACCATAATTATGACTGATTGTTTAAATGATTGAATGTATAATTGACTGTATAGTTTGTATCTTTCATATTCATTCCTATAATTCTAAAATAGGTTCAACTGATTTCATGTATCAATCTGTTATTCAGTAGTCTGTTATGAAATAGTGAGTCATGTAAGCGATTAACGTTTGTTAGAAACAATCAAAAATAGTGTACAACAGTGTCGTATATAGTGTCAAATGAAGCCATATAATCAAGTTGTTTTATTCGAATCATGTTTCCAGTTTAATTGTCAATTTAGTAGTAATATAGTAATTCATCAGTAGATTAAGAAATGAGGAAGCCCAAGCTTTAGGAGTTAGAATCAAATCCGATTGTTATGTTTCGAACTTATTTATTTGGGGTTTAGTGAAATAATTAGGCTCAATGAGGTCTTAAATTTCATGCATAATGGTTTGAATAGAAAAATCAGTTTCAGTTTTTTGTAATCGATTGATAAACTGGGTATCAATTTGAATGAACGATACTTGTCCATTGTAAAAATCTGTTGGATAATTTCGGGCCTCCGGGCGTCCGTTTGAGGCCCTATTTGAGTTTAATTGCTGAATAAGAATACTTAGTCTAATAATATAAGTTTGGGCTTTGAGTTAGGTAGCGGGTTCAAATTAGGAGGGTCCCCCCTTTGTTTGAATTCGGACTTGAACTCGAGGCCCGAATTTATAAATATGTAATTAATTAGGACCTTTTCTTTATCTTTAGAGACAAAAATAAATAGAGAATCATAGTCGCTTTACGACATCCTTGAATAAAATAAATGAGACGAGCCTCGTCAAATAAAAACGCACAAGCTGCGGGGCTCTCAATAGAAGTTTATGATAAATACTTAGATTTCGGGAGGGGCAGTTTAGCGAATTTCACGGCCTTCCCCCAAAATAATAAAGTGATAGTCTATTTAGGCGCGTGTTTGATAATCATACATTTTTAAACTCGGGTGTGCATTTCATGAGACCCAAATCTAAATCCCAAAACGTCGAGTAAAATGTTTTCAGGATTGCGGGTGCATTTCATGTGACGCGATCCAAAGACATGTTTTAAACGACGCTCAATTTTCTTTAATAATTTGAATAAAAACGGTTAAAAGTTTAAAATTGGCACATAAGTTAAAACACGTTTTAAAATTAGATAAATAAGCCGAATATGACAATTGAGCGACCGTGCTAGAACCACGGAACTCGGAAATGCCTAACACCTTCTCCCGTGTTAACAGAATTCCTTATCCGGATTTCTAGTTCGTAGACTGTAATGCGGAGTCAATTTTTTCCTCGATTCGGGATTCAATCCGGTGACTTGGGACACCATAAATCTCCCAAGTGGCAACTCCAACTCTTAATAATAAATCCCGTTTCGATTGTCCTTTAATTGGAAAAACTCCCTCTATTACACCCTTCGCGGGGTGCAGTAGGTAAAATGGGAGGTGCGACAATACTGAAAGGAAATCAACTAATGAGAAAGTAAAATAATGCATAGTACTTTGTTCAGCCTTGCTACCCCGAAGCTCTCCGGGCCTTGGTGGTTCTGACGGACCAATTGTTGAGACGCTCCCCTCGGCTCACCGCCTGTATGGAAGGGCCTTCCTCCCCTTCCTCCTCGAGAATGACATGACAGTCCATATCAACATCTTTCAAGAATAGTTTCTTCATTGCTGCCAATGTTTCATCTTCCTCTGACCCATACACGATGTCGGCTGGCTGGAAAGTTTGTTCCAGGCGAGGTATCGGGTGCTCCAGCTAATAGTAAGGGCAGCGCCATGGTGGTGACCAGTTCCTGAATTCTTGCCAAGTGTATCCATACCTTAACCTGAAAGTGGTGCCATGCTTCTTCACTTTGATAGGCTTGGCGATTCCCTGGAGGTTCTTGCCGAGCCTTTTGCCAGGTTCATACCCACTCCAGTTTAGTATACTCTCTATCTTGTTATCCCACCACTAATATTTGTCCACGGCGTTGACTCGCTCAATCTGGTGGTAGGTTTCTCCTCATAATTTCATTCTTCCTTCAATTGCTGGGATGGTTTGATGACTGTATATGGGGCTACACCCGTCACCATGAATAATCACCTCTTGGTGATTCCACTCGAACTTCACTGCCTGGTGCAAGGTTGAGGCTACGGCTCCAGCGGCGTGGATCCAAGGTCGTCCTAGTAGTAAGTTGTAGGATGATGGGATGTTTATTACTTGAAAATCAACATCGAACCAAGTTGTTCCCATTTGCAGACACAAACTGATCTTCCCAATAGTAGACCTTTGGGATCCATCAAAAGCTTTGACATTGATAGCCCCATCCTTAATTTCATGCAAACTTTTCCCCAATGTTCTGAGGGTCACCAATGGACAAATGTTGAGGCTGGACCCTCCGTCAATCAAAGTCCTGGTGATGAAATAGTCCTCGTATTGCACGGTGATGTGCAACGCTTTGTTGTGGCCTAAACCTTCAGGGGGTAACTCATCCTCATGGAAAGTGATCTTATGACTCTCGAATACCTGCCCGACCATGTTTGCCATCTCTCCTCCAGTTATATTGTTGGGTACGTATGCCTCGCTCAGTATCTTCATCAGGGCGTTTTTGTGTGTCTCGGAGCTTTGTAGCAGAGCTAGAATGGAGATCTGCGGTGGAGTTTTTTTTAATTGGTCGACAACTGAGTATTCCTTTACCTGTATCATGTGCCAGAGATCATCGGGCCCAGTTTCAATACGCCATCTAGAGGCCTATTTACTTGGTTCTACTAAGTGCTCCGGAGTATAAATTCTACCAGTCCTGGTCATACCCTGTGCTATGATCGCTTCTCCAGACCTAGTTTTTCCTTTCCTTCTTGCCTCGGTGATGTAATCCCAAGGGATGGCTTGTGTATGGAATGACGTTATGGCTAACATAGCTACAGGAATGGGCACTCTCATTTTGGGTGGCAATACAGCAACTTCGAATGGTACTTTTGGGGACCCAAACTCCACCTCAATTGGCTCCGTGGTCCTTTTGGGTAATGGTGTCTAAACTCGAGAGGCACGGATATGTTTACTTCATCATTTCCAGAGGGCTGGATCTGGACTATAATTTTATTTAGTGTGACGGCTGGTTTCTTGGGCTCGTCACCTTCGGCAATTAATCCAATTGAACCTTTGGGGTCCCAATCATCTTCTACTTCGATCATATGCACACCACCACCTTTATGATCAGGCAAGGGATTGTTGCGAACGTTGGGAGTAGTTTCCTTGGACACGATGATTTTGTTGTCAATTAGAGCTTGGATTTTGTGTTTCAGAGATCGGCACTCATCAATGGTATGCCCTTTCATGCCGGAATGGTATGCACAGTTTTTGTTTGGATTGACCCACTGAGAAGGGTTTTCTGGAGTTATGTTAGGGATTGGGGTGACGTAACTGGCTGCTTTGAGTCTTTCATATAGTTGGTCGATTGGCTCGACGATGGCGGTGTATTGCTTGGAAGGTCCACGGTCGAAGTTAGGGTGTGGCCTGGGGATGTTTTGGCGGGCGGGAGGTGATTGGTAGTGAGCATTATAGGCTTGGTAGACGGGTGCAGGTTAGGAATATCTTGGTGAGGTAGGTTGATATGTGGGGGATGGAGATGATTGGTAAGCGGGTGACGGAATTTGGTAAGAGGGCGCAGGTGCTTGGTAGTTGGGGATAGGCCGGTATGTGAGATGGGGTACCGGGTAGGCTTGGTATTTTATTGGAGATTTGGTTCGCTGTGAAACCATCATGGCACTCACGTCCTTTTTCTTGGACGCGCCACCAGATTGTAGGGCCTTGTTGGTAGCCTGCAGTGCTTCAAAATTAGTGACCATACCGCTCTTAATGCCTTCCTTAATCCTTTCTCCTAGCTTGATGATATCGGAGAATTTCTGGCCCTTTATCAACATTAACCTCTCATAATACTGCGAATCTTGAGCTCAGACGAAAAATCGGTTCATCTGTTCTTCCTCTAAGGCCAGCCTGACCTTAGCAGCCTCGGATGTCCATCGAGTAGCATACTCGCGAAATGTCTCGGTGGGTTTCTTTTTTAGATTCTAGATGTAGAAGATATTTGGTGCATTTTATATATTGAACATGAACCTGTCTATGAAATCGGACGCCATTCCTACCCAGCTTGTCCACTTCTTGGGATCTTGGCTAATGTACCAAGATAGCGCATCGCCTTTCAAACTTCTCATGAAGAGTTTCATGCAAATCTTCTCATTTCTTCCTACACCGACCAGCTTATCACAATACGTCCTCGGATGGACTTTAGGATCCCCCGAGTCATCAAACATTTTGAAATTGGGAGGTTTGTACCCCTCGGGAGGTTCGACGTCTGGCTGAATGCAAAGATCCTCATAATTCAGCCCTTCAATGTCTTTGTTTCCTTCAACGCCCTAGACTCGGCTAGTCAACTTCTTGAGCTCGGCTGCCACGTTCTTGATGAGAGAGTCTTTGTCATCAAACTCTTGTGTGTTTGTGATGGGTTGAGTGTATTATGGTAGGGTTTCCACATAGATGGGAGTACGGTGGGGATGTTCATTTGATGGTTCATGGATGAGGAATGGAGTGTTGTTGTGACATGTGTTGCAGCTTTGATGAGTAGCGAGTTGTTTCTGTGGCTTCGGGATGTTCTGTGGAGGTATGGGGTGTTGAACATTGGGAAAGTTAACATCTGGAATAGTGAGGGAGAATGACAGACTTGCCAAGTTCCGAACTTGGTCTAGTTCTTCTTGATATTTCAATAACTTTTGTTTGAGCTGAGCGGAACTTTCTTTGGATACTTGAACACCCTGAGGAACCTCTACCCTTTCAACCGAATTCTCCTTTCTAACTTTGTTCAAATCTTCCATTTTTGCTTTTACCCTATTTTTATAGGACTTGGAGGAGGAGGAGGTGGAGGGCCCTTAGATCTTGTGGAGTAGGATGACGATGCCAGAATGCACGAACTAACCTTTTAGGGAGGGGAATAAAAATAAAAGTAAAAAACAACAAAAAGGTAACAAGTTAGTAATAAGAATATAAATCGTGTCCTAAATAGGGTGCCTCATTGTGCCCGAGGTAGGCCTAGTGACAAGTTGATTTGGAGAACTTATAATGCTAAATGCCTCTTTTTATTGATAAAAATAAGATGAATCCCAAAACGATACTAAAATTGCATAAAGTAAAAATGTCACTAATAGCCATTGGCCTTATTACATTTCAAAGCAAAAAAGAAAAGGAACTCCGAACTATTTGGTCCCAGAAGAACCTTCCCCAGACTCGGCATCTTTGGCTCCATCGAATAGCGTCACCAGCTCACGCAATCCCAGTAGCAGATAAGCCCTAGCCAAATGTCCTGAGCGTTCTGCCATTCCCCAAATATTTGCGGACGAGGGTCTGATCACTGGAGTGAAGGTCTTCCCACCAGCTTAGCAACCTTGGATGAATGTTGGTTACCATGTCGAATCTGGGGATTTCGTGCCTCGTTTTTTGCAAAACAAAATGTTAGTCCCTTACCCCACAGGACTCGACTATTTAAATCAATAATTAGCATAATGGCATTTAGTTCTCCAAATAAGTACACAGAATATGGTGTTGTCCGTTTGGGTTCCAGGGGAACCCAGTGGACTTTTGGATAAGGCTATCTTAAAGAGTCATTATATGGATAGCATAACTGACTCGACTAGGTTTGACAGTGATGGATGAATAGTTAAACAGAATAATATTTCTATGGGGTGGTAGACCGGTACCCTTGAGCGGACAACTCAAGAGGGAAAGGCACGTAACCGTCGAATGCATCGCTGATCGACTGGTTTTACTGCAAATATGCCTTTGCCAAATTTAGGCGTTGATAATATCGGAAGAGCGCAGCAACTCATGAAGCGTTGCTATGGTATTTGTTTGGCACGAGTGGAATATGATGTTGAAGATGCGATTACAAGAATGAAACAAATTGTCACGTATTTTCACATTCATAAAATAATGATTACAATAATTGCTCGAAATTATAACAGCATTGAATGAAAAAATTAAAAGAAAACATTAAAGAAAAGGAAACAAAAAGCCAAGTCAATTTCGAATAAAGGCATTAAATTAAGCGATAAAGAGCAATAAAGTCAAAAATAACATGAAGTGGTAAAAGCCTTAAATAAAATCCCCAGCATAGTCTCCATGCTGTCGACGCCCCTTTTTTCTAAAGGCAAAATTGGGTTTACGACATTTGGAAAGAAAACTCTATTCCCGCTTGGAAATTGGGTTTTTGGATTTGAAGAGTCGCCACCAAATTATTAAGTGCATTAGGACACTAAGGGTTTGGTATTTGAAAACCAGAGTTCGAGTAAGGGCTAGAAATTATCTCGAGGGGAAGGTGTTAGGCACCCCTCAAGATCCACTAGTGTGGTTCCCGGCCATGCTATGTTGTGACTTTATAGATAAACAATCAAGGCTCAAATAAGGACTTTCAATTAAATCGAAACTTGTGAAAGTAAGTAGAAAGAGAGCAGAGATTTGAAAGGTCTAATCAATTCTAAAGAAAGAAAACAAAGACGAACAAAGGAGAAGGGGTCCTAGGTTTGTGATTAATATGGATCACTTCAATGCAATACCAAACAATCACTTCTCAAAGAGGGGTCGCACGTGGTATTAGCGCATCGGCCATCATCTCTATATTCTACCCTTCCCACCCCGTAAGGTTATTTAAACATGTGGATTGGTCACGAATGCTTAATGCGTGTTATTACCCATCCCGTCCTATAAGTCCTAGAGGGTATTTAGGGCCACTATTCCTACAAGGTAAGGACTAGGTTTAACCCTTAGGTTTAAAGGACAAAATTCTAGGCGACATACATAACAAGTAGCACTCAACATAAAGGAACCATACAAAGGCAAATAATAGGCTCACAGATCCCTCATAGGTAAACATGTAATTAGCATGTCTCAAACACATTTAAGGTCTTAAAAGAATGCGAGTTTAAAGATAAGTTTCAGCAGAAGGTTTAACCACAACTGAGTGATTGAAAGAATGTTTGACTTGGAGAAATACAACTAAGAAAACAGTTGAGTAAGTAAAGTAAGGGAACTGTTAAAACATCGTTTGAAAAAAAAGGTAGAGATTTGAAAAATGCAGTAGTTTAATTAAACAAGTATCAAAATAACGTGATCCTGGGCCGAAAGATAATCAGTAATTTGAAAGCTTAATAGAGCAAGAATCAGAAGATTAGTGAGAATAGATACGTGATTTCAAAGAAAACTTTTTCCTAGATAGAGATGGATTTTCAGTAAAAGAGTGACCTCTAAAGCGTCACAATAGGAATGAGAGTGGAAGGATTTTAATTAAACAAAGGTGATTAGCCTTAAACTGATAAGAAAAGGGTTAATCAATTCTTATTAGGGCCTAAAGCTTTCCTAGGCGACATATAGGTTGCCTAATTACCCTAAAAGGGTGAGCGTGCATATTAATCCCAGTTTTAAAAGGACATAGTCAACAAAACTTGTATTAACAGTTTAACCATACTGGTGAGGCATTCAGCTAATTGCAACCCGGGCAGAATAAAACCCTAAGTGACATGATGTCTAATGCACACAATAGTCCTAAAACATGGTCTCTATATGTCAGTGAGAATGCAGCAGTAGTTTTATGACAATTACTTATTGGTTGTTAACGGATCATGATTACGAAATGAGTATGATAACTGGCTGAAAATAAGAGCCAAATAGGGTTGCTAGTATATGAGATGGATGTTCTATACAGGATATCTATTGCACAAAGAAGTAAGTGAAGTCCTATAAGCATGTTTTCTATCCATTACTTTAAACTAAGCATGCATAACCCTTCCCAATTTCACTATAGCCCCAAGCAGTTGTTTACAAGTTATTACAAACCATGATAGCTTAATTACACAATGAAAAATAAAATAAGAAGCTACTCTATAAGGGCCTTTCAACCAGGCCCAATCTTCCAACCTCACTTCTTTCAAGTTTCACAGCATTGACCATGGTTTGGGTGCGGCAAAGCTCCCTAAGGGCCCAATGGGGGTCCTTGGCCAATACCAGCACCCAAACATTACCAAAATGTTGAACAAATGCAGTGTTGAATTACCATCCTTGTGCATCAAAGTTCAATGGGTATTTAGAGATACCCAAAGCAATGCTTACACGAAAGGGGGCAGAACCTATTTTCTAAGAATAGTGAGGGTGTGATAAAGTTTAAAAGAGTTGAGTTTGAAATACCAGTTTTGGAAGAAAATAGTTCCAGAGAACAAACTGTGAGTTTGTTTTTATGAAAAACTAGTTTGAAAACGGAAAGAAACAGGACATTCACAACTCGGAAGATATGCAGAGTTCAGGAAACAAACACAAGTAGGGATAGGGACCGGGGGACAGATAAATCACATGGTAGAAGTAGAATTATACAAAATTAGTTATTAGACTAGAGTTACAACATAGTTATCACATAGTGTTCATGCTAAAAGTCCAACACCACTAAGTGTAAAACAGAGTCACGTATTAGATCGTATAACACTTAGGTGGAAAGGTACAAGTTTGTAGTAGTAGATGTTAGGCAGAGGATGAAAACATATAAGAGAACATTGGGTCACGCTAAGATAAGAGGAAAGATAAGCACATAGACAAAATAAGTATGCTAGATTCATAGGAATCAGAGAAAGTCATAGTGGATCATACAAGGGAAAGCAAGAGACATATTAGACTAAAGGGAAAGGGAAATCACAGAGACATGCTAGTTACATGGTAAAAATAGAACCATAAGTAAAAGCATAAAAGGAATAACAAGAATCTTAACATGAACTGAAACATGTTGTTTTGGGATACTGTAAACTTAAACTAGAAACATACCAGTCAAGAGTGAGAATAGAACAGCAAGGTGCAGGGAGGCAGAGCAATAGGGCAATAGATGCAGAACAAGAAAGAGAGCAGCAGGACAATAGTATGCAGATGCAAGAGAGCAACAGTAATTACTCAGTCTTGGCTTTCAGCTGACTGAGTGATCAGTAACTAATACGAGAAGCAAAGAGAATATGTATGAGAGTAAGAGAGAACTCAAAATGATATCAGTATGCTCTATGTGTATGTGTTTGTGTATGGCTTAGTGATATTTCATGTGTGTGATGTGCAATGTATCAGTGTGTAATGCAAAAGAGAATGGGGGTACTTATATCTCTCAAATTAAGTGGAAAATAAGGTAATACATATAGACTGATCATAATTATGAAAATAATACCAATTAGAATCAATTAAAAACTCGGACTCCCTTCAATTAAGGAGTCATAGTTCAAATGGGTACAAATTGTATCAAATAAGGAAAATTATTATTTGCAAGATTTGTATTTCCATAATAGGAGTAGTAAAAGTATACAGAATATTTCAAGTAAGGAAAGTATAAGGACAACATATTGTGTACACAAATTAATTTAAAGAATCACGGATGAAATTGAAAATCACAGGGAATCAGTACTAAGTAAGGAGAGCATTTCACAACTAAGGAAGTGATTCAAAAATCAGTGTAAAACTTCTAAGGAAAACATATACAAGTCATGGATTCAAAGAGATGCACAAAGTTAGCAGGATATTTGGTAAACGATGAACAATTAGACCTATAAAACATAATAGGCATGAAAATCAAAGAACCTTAAGCAAGAAATCACAGAATCAATAGAAATCTGGAACCCTAATAGCAAAATTAAAGCATGGAACTCGGAGAGTAACCAGAAGATCACACTAACAAGCACATAACACAAACATAAACACATAATACTCAGAAAAAATCAGAAGATATAGTGATTTCGAAAGGGTTCAGAAAACCCTAATTTTAAAAGAAGAACAAAACATTGAAAACTTGAACAATCAAAAAGATCGAGTAGAGAGTAGTGTAAAACACAAAAGAGTAAGTTAAAAATCATTTAAAAAGACATGGTTTTAAGAAAATTAGGGTTTCGTAATAAACCAGTGAGAGGTAGGGAACCTGGCTGTGAAACTCGTCGATAATGATGCTCGTCACACCATCGAACCATAACCCATCGGAGAAAGACCGGAGATAGGCCAGGCAGAGCTTTCGATGGCCATTTTGTAAGGTGGAGGCTTCTGGAGTCTCAAAAATAGAGGGAATCAACAAGACAAGGTTTCACGGTGACTGGTGGTCGAGAGAAGTGAGGCTGGAGGTGGCCGGAGAGGCGGTGGATTCATCGGAGATGAGAAAGAGAACCTGAAGGTTCTAGAGAGAAGGGAGAGAAAGAGTCAGTATAGAGAGAGAGAGAGAGACCGTCTCTAAAATGAGGGACTTGGTGGGGGTTCGTTGGATTTAATTTCGGAAATAAAACCTGGGCCGTTGATCTCACTTGATCAACGGCTCAGATTAGATTAAAGCTGGATCGGGTCATAAAATTGGGTATGGGTCGGGTGATTTGAGGACTGGGTCGGGGTTTTTGGGGTTGAAATTAGGCGTTCAGTTTGTGGTTAAAATTGGAATGTAAAGGGGTTATAATTGAAATGAACGAGGCTAAATATTAAACAACCATTTCTTCCCTTTTTATTTTAATAAAAATAGTTAAAATAGTTCTAAAAACCAATTTAAAGCACAAAATTTTTTAATAACATATAAATATTAATTAAAAAATACTGGGAGCAATTTTATAATTATAAAATACTACTAATCGAAAAATAGGCTATAATTGCAATTATAGCGATTTAGCTTTCAAAATACCAAATAAATTATATAAAATATGCAAAAAGTCACCTTAATTATATTTGGGTGTAAATATGAGAATAAAATAAATTATTCACCAAAAATGATAGTCTGGAAATAGATATTGAATTTTGTACTATTAAAATAGACATCAAAGTGATTTTAAAAAATCTTTAAAATAAGAAAAAATACCAAAGCTCTTGGGTATGCTTATATATGCATGTACATACTATTTTGAGTATATATAAAAATACATAGGGAAAAATTAGGTATCAACAGCAGCAGGCCGGGACCCAGTCTGAGGTTCCCGCCCATACAGAGGATCAGGGGACCACTGAGGATCTCACGCATACGGACCAGGCCTAGGGAGCCCTCTATATCATTTTTTTTTATACTTTGTGCTTATTTTGGTAGTTGGCATTAGGGACAATGCCAACACTTATTCGTTGGGGTGCGCCCTACTTTTTTTATCTAGTTGGATGACTGTATATATTAGATACTCCTTTTATGTTTTTTTTTATTTCATTTTCTAGTTGGTCTGTACATAACTTTACATTTTAGCTACTTTTCTCGTACTTTTTATTATCTCTTGGTCTGTATGTAAAGTTACTTTTTGTATATATTCATCCCACGTTGTATATTCTACTCCCCCATTGTACATATTCAATTGGTTTTTGTATTTTCGCAAAAAAAAAATTCATTTTTAGCTTTGTAGATAGGCTCGTAGCCAAAAAGTAGATAGGCTCGTAGCCTTTTGTTTTGTTTTGGCATTTTCAATAAGCCCTTGGATTTCTTAATGCCATGGTTCTTTCCAAGGGTGGAGTGTTGTGCGAACCGGGTGGCTCTTCCCAATGATAGATGGCGTGACAACCTTCTTAAGGGTTTGAGTCCGTGTTCGATTTTTTTTCTTTTGATTTTGATACTTCGTAGTTAAGGGTACCTCAGGCAGAGCTTCACTTGGGCCTAACACATTTTCCTTTGACCCCATGATCAAAGACATAATGTTGTGTTTAGGATGGTGAAAGTCGTGGCCTTGAGACTCTTGTGTTGACCAAACAATCATCATGTGCTCGTTTTGAACCATTGTGTGTTTGAATCATAACTAAGGTCGTTGTGGGACCTCGACTCGATGTCTTTAGCAATCCTTGAGTGTGTGTGATGAGAATTCAAATTGTGAGTCCAAGTCCCGAGCCAGTGGTCTAGAACTTGCCCTGAATGTTTGTTAAGGAGAAATCCTAGGTGAAATTTAACTTTAGAAGTGATTATAGGCTCTCCTTGATCCAAATGCTAAGTTGAACAATTCCATAGCCTTCCAATGAAATGATCCCTAGTTAACCCTTTTGAGGCTTGAACCTTTTTCTTTCAAGAACTAAAGCTACAAGCATATACCCGTTCTTAATGATACTCTCTCTTGGAAAATGTCTAAGTTTTGGGGGAGAGACAAGAAAGGAAGCAATGTGGTAAAAGGTACAAAAGCAAATTAAAAGGAAGGCAACGAAAAAATGAAAGAGAAGAAAAAGACAAAAAGGAAGACCAATGTGAATAAGAACTAAAAGGGGATTTAAGGAAAACAAAAGTGAAAAAGGTGTGGAAAAAGTAGACAAAGGAGAAATGTTTTTGAATTGCATAAGAAAGAGTGACAGTGTGTCTCTCTAACCCCTTGAAAAGAAGTGAATACCCCAATGAGTCAAGAAAGTGTGCCAAAATGAATCAAAAAAAGTGCTTAAGGGAAGATTGAACCCACTTGAATAAAAACATAACCTACCCTTACCTAAAAGCCTTCAAAATAACTCCACAAAAGCCCTATATGATCTTGAGTTGAAGGGGACCTACATTAGTGGATACTTACACAAGGGGCAAGCATATGGTACTTAGATTCGGACTTGTGACCTTCTTCTTGAGAGAGATGAGTGAAAGTCCATCAACCTCGGTTTGTGTGTCAATACTCTAAAAAGTGAGGTTCGCTTAGGGAGAGTTGAGGACGTGTGAGTTTGTGTTCCACAATGACCAAAGTAATTGAGAGATGTTCCTTATGAAATGTGTCAACACTTGATGCTCTTGTGTCACACTTGATCCATAGTTTTCAAAGTTTAAATGTGTTAATGATGCATTCGTATTGAGGGCAATTATTAGCCCCAATTGATGCTTGTTGAGGTTTCTTTAGGATAGCTGTAATTATTTGGATGTTCTCTTTAAGGGGTGGGTCTTATTTTGTTTGCTTGAGGACAAGCAAAGGATAAGTGGGATTTTAACGTGTTTTATGCCCCTACTTGCCTATGCTTTGAGTATAATTTGCTACAAAATAGTCCCAAAATGCTTACAGGTTGTGCTTGATTGCAGGTTTGAGCGACAGAGTGACGAAATATCAAAGATCGGCTCAAAATGGAGTGAAATCTGCTCAAGTATCAAAGCCAAAGTGAAGTGGTGGAAAAAGGAGCCTAGTGCGGACCGCACAATTGTGCATGCGGCCGCACTAGGGGTTTTAGAGAAGAGCATAATTAGGCCTTTAACCATGCAGCCGAGGTTGGAAATGTGCGTCCCGCGTTCAGCTCACGCGGCCGCACCATTGTCTCATGTGGTCCGCGCCAAGAGAATCAGAGAGCTGGAAATTTGGGCAATTACAAACCACGCGGTCGCGATCACTCTATCGTGGTCCACGTCAGACCACCTCGCGGTCGTGCCACATCTTCGCGCGGTTTTTGCCAGATACTTCAGAGAGCCTGACAATGGAAGTCAGGAGCCAGTGCGGCTGCGGTCATAATTGTATGGCCCGCACTAACCCCGCAGGGGCAATTTTGTCCAGTTTTTCTAGCCCACTATAAATAGAATATTTTACCATTTTTAGGTTAAGTTGTATGTACTGAACAGAGTTGCACTCGTGCGGACGAAAGTTTTAGCCTATTTTGGCATTTTAGCATTGATTTCTCCATAGATTCTTGTAGTTTTATCTAAGTAATTAATTAATATGTCTATTTCTTCATATATTTCTTCTGTTTCTTCTTCAATTATGTCTAGCTAAACCCATTAGCTAGGTTTGTAGCTCAACCCTAGTGTGGGAAATTTATGGGTGTTGCTTTCTAATGATAGATTGATATTGGGTATTTGTTATTTGGGTTAATTTTATGCTTTAATTAAGGATTGGTGGTTGCAAACATCGATTCTAGCTTAGTGTGTTTTGACTCTTCTTGAGAAAGAGAGTCTATGACCCAAAATTTACCCAACAAGGAATTGGGATGGACCCATGAGAAATGGTGGTCCCAATTAACGGGTTAAATCTTGAGAGAGTAATCACCCTACTTGAACCCTAGTTGCTTGGTCTAATTGGCCTACCAATTGGTCTCGAGAGAGTCAATTGGGCAAAATCGCTCTCTCTATCGAGAGGTATGAGAGTGAGTACAATTGTGCAACGGTTATAGCTTAAATCCCAAATATGTCAATCTATTCTTAGTATTTTCTACCCGTTAGTTAACCACCAAGGTGATGCCACGCCCTAATGCCTTTCTCCCTATTAGTTACAACCTAGAAATATTTCCTTAGCATAATTTAGTCTTAATCTTTAGTTCATAATAGTAGTTGTTAATACAAAGAAAACCCAAAAATGTTAGGAGTGCAATTATAAGTACAAACACAATTCTAAGCTAAACAAACAATACAACTCCACTCCAAGCTCCCTGTGGAAATTCGATCCCGAACCACTGTTCGGGTAAAAGCTGTAGCGACCTGCTCTCCCTACATTCGTGTAGCGTTGAGTTGGCAGCGATCAGTTAGCAAGTATTGAAACACATACTTGCACATCAGGCTGAGGCTAAAGGCAAATTCACCCCAAACTGGCACGGGTCGTTCATTGTAACGAGAGTGTTACCCAATGGTGCTTTGTATTTAACAGATATAGAAGGCAAATGTGTAGATATGGCTAACAATTCTAATGAAGTCAAGACATATTATGTATGATTTCTTTAGTTTGTCTTCAATTGCATTGTTTGTATTTGGCATTGTTTTAAGGATTTGAATGATGAAGGCATTTTATTCTGCTATCTAAATACTTTTATCCTTTGTTATCCTTTTTGAGCCTTATTTATATTCTCTCATACCCCTCTTTGGGAATTGAAAGTAGAGTTTAAGAATATAGGAAAGAAAAAGAAAAAAAAAGAGAAAGAAAAGAAAAAGAGAGAGAAAAGAAGAAAAGTATAAAAGGAAGAAAAATAAAGCAAAAGAAAAAGTAACAAAAACAAAGAAACTCCTATGTCTTGAACTATGTTCGACCTGATTCCTTTTAAGGGTATGTAGGCAGCCTCACGGTTCTGTCCCATAAAAAAAAATCCAAAATTTCCCAGACTCGAAGAAATTGGGGCAGAAGTTGTGCTTTTGTAAAAGATCTGATTCCAAAAGTTATAATTTCGAACCCTATTATGTCAAATTATTTTTAAGCTGGCATTCCGCATTTTCTTTCTAAGCTCGTCCAAAAGACCGCGCCCCTGTCCAAAGAAAGACCTTCTGATCAATCCTTGAGGAATACCAAGTCAAGTGAGATAGATATCTAGTTGGCATCATGGGTAACACTCCATTATACCCAAGGAAAGAATAAATGAGAGAGTCTTATTGGTGAAAACCCTCACGGGCACCGTAAGGTGATAGAAAGATAAGAGAGAACTAAAATGACAGATTCTAATTGGTGAAAACCCTCACGGGCACCGTAAGGCAAAGGTCAGTTGAGAAATGAATAAATGAGAGAGGTTTGCTGGTGAAAACCCTTCAGAGCACTACAAGTTGAATGAGGTTTGTGACTTTGCAGAGAGATTGGATTTTGGATCCCGGTTTCGAAGTATGAAGACGAGGCTTGAAATGAAATATGATTAGTTGAATGGTTTGGGCTGATTAATCCGAAATTCATGTCATGATCATTGTAGCCAGCCGCTTCACTCAGATAAGTCTCTTTTCCATTCTTCCTCAAATAGTCATCTTTGTCTAAAATTTTCACTTCATTCATGTTTCTCGAAGTCATTTTGCTTCGATTTCTGTTGGTTCTACTTCTATAAGTCGTTTTTAATGTTAGCCTTGTTAAGCAAGCAAGAAAAAATTTTAAAGCTTATTACCGACTTTCAATTGCACAAAACAAACTGCGGCCAGAACATATCAGAAATAACACGATTCAAAATGAGAAATAGGGTGTTAATAGGAGTTCCAATGGTCAAGAGATTTCGTGGATTTTCAGGAAATATAAAGGTTCAAAATTGGAAGGACAGATATGTAAAATAGCAGGATAAGTGTAATCTAATAAGGTCATTCAGGTTTTTGTGGTTGACGTTCAATCAGAAGGCCAAACAATGCTTTGCTAGCTTAAAGCAGCTAGTCGAAACAAAAGCATGGCAATGGAAAGGCCACTACCTTCAGCAGGAATACCGCAAACTAACCACCACATTTTATAAACTGATACGATTTTCTCTAATTAAAACAGGGGCAAAATTTTGTTTGTTTCTCCAGAAACTCTTCATTAGGAAAGCGTGTGCCGGATAGGTTTAGTTTAAATTTTTAGGGCCCGCCTGGATAATGGGATACAATTTTCAGGACCCTCCTGGATAATGGGATGTAGTTTAACGTTCAGGACCCTCCTGGATAATGGAACGTAGCTTAAAGTTCAGGACCCTCATGGATAATAGGATGTAGTTTAGAGTTCAGGACCCTTATGGATTATGGGATTTAGCTTTAAGTTTCAGGACCTCCCTGGACAATGGGATTTAGTTCAAGTTTTCAGGACCCTCCTGGATAAATGAGATTTAGCTTTAAGTTTCAGGACCCTCCTAGATAATGGGATTTAGCTTCAAGTTTTCAGGACCCTCCTGGACAATGGAATTTAGTTCAAGTTTGAGGACCCTCATGTATAATGGGATTTAGCTTTAAGTTTCAGGACCTTCCTGTACAATGGGATTTAGTTCAAGTTTTCAGGACCCTCCTAGACAATGATGTTTAATTTTAAGTTTTCAGGACCCTCCTGGGTAATGAGATTTAATTTTAAATTGTCAGGACCTGCCTGGATAATGGGATTTAGTTTAAATTTTCAGAACCCTCCGGGAAAATGGGATACAATTTCAAGCGGTCAGGACCCTCCTAGATAATTTGATTTAGTTTTTGAACTTTCAGGACCCTCCTGAATAATGAGATTTAATTTCAAGTTTTCAGGACCCTCCTGAATAATGGGATCTAATTTAAGCTTTCAGGACCCTCATGGATAGTGGAATTTAATTTAAAATTATCAAAGCCCTCCTGAATAATGAGATTTAATTTAAATTGTTAGGACCCTCTTGTATAATGGGATGCAGTTCGAGTTGTCAAGACCCTCCTGAATAATGGGATTTAGCTTTTAAATTCTGAAATATCTTTTGGTCAACAGGATCCGACTAACATTTACAGAGTTTCTCGGTACCAAACTGGGGCAGAAAGGTTTCTTTTGTTTTGTCTGTTTAGTCATAGTAGCAGGCACCCACTTGAAGAACAAGGGAACTCATTCAAGTATTAGGTCAAGTAGCAGGCACCTACCTGGAAAGTAAGGGAATTCATTTCAAGTATCAAGTTAAGTAGCAGGCACCTACATGGAGAACGAGGGAATACATTTTAGAGTTAAGTTCAAAGTCCAAGTATTTGTAGAAAATCTTAGAAGTTCGTGGATTGTGACACCAGATCTTTGGGTAGTCGTGTAATAGTGTTTTAAACTGTTATAGAATTTCCGTACTTCTTATTGGATTAGTTTAAATTACTGTTAATAACTGTTTTGGTTAGTTATTGGTGTGAGAGAACTGCATCTGTTGGCTTGTCTAGCATTGGTGTGATAGTTTTTTTTTTATTTTTTATGCAATTTTACTAGTTTATAAATATTTACTATAAATATATTAACAACAACAACAAAGCTAATTTGATCCCAACATGTGGTGTATGGGGAGGGTAGGCTGTACGCAGACATTACCCCTATCTAATGCAGGTAGAGAGGCATTTACTATAATTATATTATTTTATAAAATATTAAAAATTAAATACCTTTGGGACTTACGCCCCGTGCCTCAGGGCTTACGCCTCACTGAGGCTTATGTAAAACTCCTCGCCTTGAATTGTCCACACAAAAAAAAAAGGAAAAACAGAAGAGGTCTTTCACTAATGGGATCAGCCAGTGAACAATGCAACCGAAGCCTAAGTAGGGGAAAAATCAATCCATCTTCGTCGTTGTCCTTTCGGCTTCGATGCCCCAGCCTCAATTCTCTTCGTCTTCGCCGAATTTTCGACGTATTCGACAAGAATCATGATAGCATGATCACCTAGACGAACTGGACCAGGCGCTGAGCCTACTCGGACTGGACACTTATAGATCTGAGCTAGAATCAATGGTTAAATCATACATGAAGCCAGGGAATGACGGCCTCAGATTCGAAGACTTTGAGGCTCTACATCGATCACTCGACGATGCTTTCTTCGGATCAACGTTGGAAGATGAGTTCGCGGCATATGACAGATTGCAAAAGTAGTGCAGTGGAGGATGAAGCGGATCTGACGGAGGCGTTCAAGGTATTCGATGAGGACGGAGACGGTTACATAACAGCGAGGGAATTGCAGGTGGTACTAGGGAAGCTGGGATTGCTGGAAGCCATGGAACTTGACCGAGTTGAGATGATGATTTCATCTGTTGACCAAAATCACGACGGCCGTGTTGATTTCTTCCAGTTCAAGAAAATGATGCGTAGTGTTACCGTTCGTACTTCTTAGTTTCTCTTCTCTCTTGTTTTCCTTTTCTTCTCCTCCTCTCTACATGAGTGGACACTGTCCTGCCACCCCGGCCAGTCGGAGTGTCCATGGCTGGTTGTAAACTTTGGTTTACTATTGCCCTTTCGTTTTCCCTTTTTGTGCGTGTGTTATTTATCGTTACCGGAAGGTGAAAACTAATCAATATATATATATATATATATATATATATATATATATATATCACGACCCAAAATTTCTCCTTAGGAGTCTTGATGTTACCTAATCTCTAAAAGCAAGTAAGCTTGACACTTACGGAATTAATAACAAATTTTAATAAATCAACTTTCAAACACTATTAGAAATCCGCTAAATACCGACAGAAAAACCGACCAACTTTGGTCGGTTATGGCTAATTACCGATCAAAACGCGACCATATACGCTTGGACGGTATTTTGGTGGTCGGAATGGATTACCGACCAATGTTGGTCGGAAGTTACCGACCTGGTCGGTAGCTTAAACGAAGTTTAAATAATTTACCGACCAACTTTGGTCGGAAATATTTTTTATTAATTTAATTTTACAGAACAAAGTTCGTCGGTGTATTTAATTTATGTTTTCTTATTTTTTAAAAAATTAATAAAAATCGACCAACTTTGATCGGTAATTGAAAAAATATATTTTTTTTAAAGAAAAATTAAACATTACTGACCAACTTTGGTCGGTAACCTCAACAGTGCAGGAAACATACCGACCAACTTTAGTCGGTAATGTTTAATTCTGGGAATTCATTGTTCAATAACTGGCCAACTTTTACTAGTAATATGCATCTAATCTTTTTTTTTTATTAAAGACCGACCAACTTTGGTCGGTAATATGCAATTATTATTTTTTATTTAAAACCAACCAACTTTGATCGATTTTTGTCGGTTTAATTTTGGCATAAAATGTCTGTTTTGCCAGCTACTCCACCTGCTAGCATACCAATACCCCCAATAACAACACAACAACAGCAGCAACAATACAACACCAACCAAACATTCAATAAATACTTTAAAATTAATAAATTAAAGTTCAATTAAATATAACAATTCAAAACCAAGTTAAAACTAATTACAAAAATTCAAAACTGGTTCTATTTGTCTAGTTCAAAGTATATAAAAGTCAAGGGGTGTTTTTTACAAAATCATTACCATAGTGTGACGAACTTTCATCTACAAGACGGTATATGGAACGGTCTTGTGGAGGACGGGAAGAACGGTCACGGGGAAGACGGGAGGAAGGATCACGAGCAGGATGGGAGGAACGATCACATGGAGGTTGACCCTCTGGCGATGACTCACGAGACTGGAGCAACGGAAAAGCTCTAATAGATAAGAGAGTTCTGATCTAAGCTTGCATGCCAAAGAATTGAGCATTTCTAACTCTTTCTCTTTCCTTGGCCGCTTCTAGCTCGGAAGTGAGCTTTGTCACACTCTCCCCCATATCGGAGAGGCTCTCCCCATTAAGTTACTCGCCTTGCGAGGAAGTACCTTAGTAGGAAGACTGTATATCTTCCCCCATTTTGGACCGCCAACAGGCTCCAACCATATGCTTTCAGCATCCTCGTCTGAAGGTTGAGTTCGCTCGCCCGGTTCACCAGCTTGATGATTACGAATGAATTCCTCCACGTTACTTTTGTAGCGACCCTATATTATTTTAAATTAAATCAGTATTTCAAAATTTTAAAAGAAAATTATAATATTTAAAGAAAATTGAAAGCTTACATATGTAGTCGAGGCCCGGTTATCGACCCACCTTTCTTGATCCGTCTCTTTCTTCGTCTTTACAGTATGCATTTCCTTAAATAGCTCGTCATGGCTCATTGGATGCCACAACTTCTTTTCCTTAAAATAAATTAATTTAGTTAATAAATTGAATCGATATACTTAGAAAAGTAAAATAATTTAAGCAATTACGTACCAATATTTTTTTTATTGTCCTTAGGCTGATCGCACATCTAGTGTGCAGGGAGCCTCCCTTCTTGGATGCACGAGCTTTATTTCATTTTTCGATCTTCTCTAAGAACTCTACGGTATGCCATTGACTTTGTAAATCATCCTATAAATTCTAAACTAACCAACTAGGCCTCTTTTTCTTCTTTCTGGCATCGGAGAAAGTATCTACCAATCTCTAGCGAGCTCTATGACGAAAATTTGCAGCCATTTCCGCGCGAGTCCAGAACTGAAATAATAATTTTTAGACAAAAAATATAGTTTTTATGTTAAAAAAAAAGATACATTAATGAGTATTTCGCAGTTTAATACTGTGAATTGGGTTGACGGAATTTTTGTCGTTAACACAATTCGCAGTATTAAACTGCAAACTACTATTTAATTTTTTTTTTCTATTTTGCTGTGAAGTAGACCCGGGCTTATTTAATAAATGCAATTCGTAGTACAGTACTACGAATTACCAATTCGTAGTAAAATACTACGAATTACATTTATTAAAATAGTCTCATCTTCTTCCCCAGAACACACATCGCCATTAAAAAATAAAAGGAGAAATTTATGGTCCCCAACCCCGCGTTATTTGTTTTTTTTAAAAAAAATTCAGCCCCACCCGTCCCATAAAGAGCAAGGAGTGTAGGTCCCACACACAAAAGAAGCTTTGAATTCCGTGTTTCAGGTGCAAAAATTTGATTTTAATAATATTTACATCGAGGTATTTCAATTTAGTTTATGCTGAAACTCATATAGTCATGCATTAGTATTGTTTAGTATGTTTCCATGTGAATTTTTGTTATGTTAGTGTTTAATTTTGTTTCTTTTATATACCCGGATTGATTTATTTGATATCCGAATTTATGTTATGTTTGTGACCAAAAATGCTACCAGATTATTTGTGTTATATTTTATTTATATACCCGAATTTATATTATGTTTGTGAACAAAAATGCTTTAAATTGATAAATAATTTGTATTCTTATATAATTTGTATTAAAATTTAATAAATAATTTGTATTGTTAAATAATATTATTTATTTTATTTATTTGTATTGTTAATGTTATGTTCATATTGTATAGCCTTATAACGTAGTAAAATATAGTGTGTTTTAGCGAAGTAAAATATAGAGCCTTTTAGCGCAGTAAAATATAGAGCCTTTTAGCATAGAGTCTCAGTAGCTAACAAAATTTTAAAAATATTTAAATTGAGACGCATAATAATTAAGGATTATTTGGTGGTACCGGACCTCAAAAATCAAGTTTGGAACCCATACATAAATATTATCTCCAATTACAAAAATTTATAATTTAACTTATTAAGTTAACAAAATTCTAAAAATATTGAAATTGAGACGCATAATAATTAAGAATTATTCGGTGGGATCGAGCCTCAAAAATCAATCCTGGAACCGATACATACCTATTATCCCCAATTACAAAAATTTATAATTTAATTTATTAAGTTAACAAAATTTCAAAAATATTGAAATTGAGACGCATAATAATTAAGGATTATTCGGTGGTACTGGGCCTTAAAAATCAAGCCTGGAACCCATACGTAACTATTATCTCCAATTTCAAAAATTTATAATTTAATTTATTAAGTTAATAAAATTCTAAAAATGTTGAAATTGAGACGCATAATAATTAAGGATTATTCGGTGGTACCGGGCCTCAAAAATCAAGGTTGGAACCCATACATAACTATTATCTCCAATTTCAAATATCATACTTAATTATATAATTTATCACACTAACACAAACAATTAATTTTCTTTAAATTATAGTAGACGACATGGCGTTTCCTCCGCATGCGCATCCTGGACCTGCCGAGGATCAGCTACTAGTGCTGCAGGGCGACCGTAGGTCATCCTTTGTTTAGGAGGGACATCTAGCGATACAGGCTCTCCGCCCGAGGAGGCCTGATGATTTGTGGGAGTTTATTGTGGAGCATCCTTTCCATCCGCGCGTAGTAGAGATCCTCCAGACTATGGGATTATATATCATTTTTCAGCTTGGACGGATGCAGCTTGATTGGTCGCTTATTACGTCCTTGTAGAGCGGTGGCGACCGCAGACGCATACATTTCACTTTCCCACTGGAGAGGCTACTATCACGCTGCAGGATGTTCAGGTTTTATATGGACTGCGCGTAGAGGGACGTGCCTTCGCAATGCCCCACCACTGGAGAGGGATGACACGTGCACAGTTGGCGGACATGATGGGGCAGTTGACTGGTTCGAGATCGCAGGGTGACCGGGGTGGCAGTCGCGTGGCTTTATCATTCATTAGAGATCAAATGGCGGAATTGCACCCAGATATTACCCACGAGACAGAGCATCTTTGGATTCAGAGGTACACTCGGTTGGCATTGCTCCTGCTTTTCTGGTGTGTCTTATTCCCGGACACCTCGAGGAACAAACTGAGTATGCGCTTTCTTCATTGTCTTGAGCAGCTGGATGAGCTACCCCAGTATAGCTAGGGTGCTACTGTTCTGGCGTATCTCTATAGGAGCATGTGTCGGGCGAGCGTAGGTCCAGCGGTTAATACATGTGGTTTTCTGCCCCTCCTTCAGGTGCAAAAAATTTCCGAATACATTGTTTGTTACCCTAAATTCTATATCGTGAAATGACTCATAAATTTTGTATCAACATTTTATCTTAGGTTTGGGCCTGGCAGCGGATCATTCCGTTGCAGCCACCTCTACCAGTACTTCCGCCCGGTGAGGATTATCTGCTTCTCCCTCTAGCTATCAGGTGGATTCACCGGCGTGGGAACTACCGAGGGACGGATGCTCACCATAATCTCCCCCTTCTTAGGGATGTGTTAGATATGTTGGTGGACGAACAGGTAAATATGTACCTATACTTGGTTGTTTTAAATTGAGTTGTGTTTTGCGTACTCATTTTTATGTTACTATTGGTAGTTTATCCGGACGCCATACAACATCGAGTTGCTAGGTCACCTACCCGCTTGTTGCTCAGTCGACCGGTTGATTTGGAGCACCTCCGTCCCGTTGATCTTCTGGGATTTTGTTGATTATCATGCCATGGAGCGTGTGCTTCGACAGTTTGGCCGTCCTCAGCCTATATCGAGGGAGCCTGGATGGGAGCCTACTCACTATCAGTGGGACGACCGTTCGAACATGGACCGGCAGTATGTAGGGTGGCTACAGCAACAGATAGCTTATTGGGAGGACCGAGCTGAGCGCATCCCGCTACCACCTACAGTTTTCCAGGAGGCCTCTATTCAGCTGTATGCTAGGTGGTACCGCCGTCATACCCGATTGATGATCGGGAACCCCGTTCATGTACTTGGCAAGCGCTACAGACCGTATGCCGGGAGGCACGAGGAACTAGTATATTTTTGTGACTTATTAATATCTTATAATTGTGATATAGAGTTATTTAATTACTATTTTAAATGTTTCACAGGCTATTGGGCTTCATCGCGTCTACCAGTTAGGACAGGAGATGCAGCAGCGTTCGGACATCCCTAAAGTGGTTGAGTATGGCCGGGAGGTGGCTCAGATGGCTCGTCTGACACTGTTGTAGGCGAGAGATGCCGTGAGGTTAGACCATGAGCCTCAGTATGTGGCTCCAGAGGCCTACCACAGGGGTAGGCCAGTCCCACGAGCCAGGGGTAGGGCACCAGCGAGGGGACCCCACCAGGCAAGGCTGCCCCACGAGGTCGCAGGGGACGGCGAGGAGGTGGCCAGCAAGGGGGCGTTTAGGTACCTGTCGACCCACCTACCGATGCACATGATGAGGAGTTCGGAGTTGGGGGCTTTGGAGATGACCAGCAGGGTTATATCCCTCATGCAGATGAGCCTTCCAGCAGCATGCCTTCATATAGCCTTCAGCTATCTTTGCCAGCATCGCAGGTCACCCCGTCAGGAGCATTGTCGATCATGGGTACATTCGACGGGGATGTAGATCGGTACTTTGCATGCACATCTACCACAGCTGAGGATCGGCCGGCCCGGGACGTGGATAGCGGGCGCAGGTTGAGTTATCCATCCTCTTCGGCAGTTCATGCGGTATGTTTGTATTACTTTAATATTTCAATTTGTTTTTAAATCGCTGCCATTAATTAATTGTAACTTTCTTATGCAGTCTTCATCTCATCCCATCTTTGAGGACACTACATGCAGCGATGAGCACACCATCGATACATATACCCAGGAGGTCGACGAGACCATGGTGAGAAAATATTTTCTTACTTAAAATAATAGTACATTCTATAGGTTAAAATAATAATACATTTTCATAAAATAATACATTCATACATGCTAAGATTACTTCTTGTTTTGTAGGTTACTAACGGCCCGACGGCCTATTCTTCCGACCCTGCAAGTTGTGGTGTTGATGCTACTGCACATCCTCACATAAAGAGGCGGCTTGATGATGATGATCCAGATAGTGTGCCCGGGCGACAGGGGATGCGACTTAGGCCAGTAGCAGCACTGAAGCACACAGGCTGCGGCACTCACTGATTTGCTTATGTATTAAATTTGTGTAAATAGTGCTTGTAACGACCCGACCCGTCGTCTCAGGTATTTTTGCCCCGTTTTCCCCCTTTTATGCCTCTATATGTTTCATTACATGTGTTTTGTGAATTTGAAGTAATTCGGATAGAGTTTGGATGGAAATGAGACACTTAGTCTCTTTTAAGAAGACTTAAGTTGGAAAAGTCAACCAAATATCGACTTATGAGATAGAGGGCTCAAAATTGAATTCCAATGATTCGACTAGTTTCGGGTGTTGATTTGTGACTTAGGAGTGCGATCGGAATTGAATTTGGAGGTACGGTGTAGAATTAGGCTTGAATTGGCGAAGTTTGAATTTTGGCGGATTCCGGTTGTTAGGTGAGATTTTGACCCGAGGATCGGAATAGAATTCCGAGAGTTGCAGTAGCTTTGTCAGGTGATTTTGGATATGTCTGCAAATTTTCAGGTCATTCGGACGTCGTTTGGTTGGGTTTCTGATCGAATGTGCAATTCGGAAGTTTTAAGAAAATTTAGACTTTGATTTGATGATAAATGAGGATTTTGATGTTAACGATAGCGTTTTTATGATTCGAGCAAGTTTGAATAATGTATTAGATCATGTATGTGCTTTTAGTTGAGGTCTCGGGGGGCCTCGGGGTGATTTCGGAGGTTCAAACGGATCATTTTTGGTTGGCTAGGAGATCAGATTTGCTGTCATAAAAGTTGCAGGAATTAAGGCATCGCGTTCGCGTGGTGGTGGACGCGAACGTGTAGAGGAAAAATTGGAGCCCTGGAATTTTTGCCTTCGTGTTCGCGAAGTGGAGGCCGCGTTCGCGAAGCTTTGGCATTTTGGCCATCGCGTTCGCATGAAGGGCGACGCGTTCGCGTAGGCCCGGAAGCCTGATTATCGCGTTCGCGGGAGGTAAGTCGCGTTCGCGTAGAAGGGCCTGGGAGCCTAGTTCATTTAGGCATCGCGTTCGCGATGAATGTATCGCGTTCGCGTAGTGCATTTGGGATTTTCAGAAATTTCGTCTTCGCGTTCGCGTGAGAGGGGTCGCGAAAGCGATGAAGGATTTTCAAGCCTGGACAGAATGTTTTAAGGACATTTCCCTAGCGCCCCAACTCATTTCTTCCACCATTTTTGAGCATCTAGGGAGCATTTTGACGGGAATTGAAGGGGCTTCGACCGGTAATCGTTGGAGGTAAGTCTTATGAGTTAAATACATGCTTTTATTGAAGAATCATCCTTAAAATTCATGAAAATATAGCCAAATTATAAGAAATTAGGGCTTGGAGCAAAAATCTTAAATTTAGGATTTGAGGGGCCATTTGTGGTCCGAATTGGGAGTTCTTTGTATGTACGGACTCGTGGCGAGACGAGGAGTCCGGAAATGTAAGTTTCATAATTTTTTTCGAGATATGGGCCCGGGGCTCGGGTTTTGCCAAGTTCGTGATTTTTAGTATTTTTCGAGTTCTTTCGATTGGGTATTGTCCCATTTGCATATTGTGATGTATTCGCTCTGTTTTTGGCTAGTTTCGACGCGCGTAGAGGACAATTTGAGGGGCAAA
>MU744572.1:4584-17248 GCA_026770625.1 Nicotiana glauca | reverse complement strand
CCACATTACAAGCCTTACCCATTTGTTTGAATTAACTATCTATTTGAACCATTGTAACCTCTCATGAGCACTTGAATTATTTATGAACTTTGTAAAAGTTAAAGTGTGGGGTGGTTGGTTTGGCTTTTGAGTGGAACTAATTAAATAAGAAGAAAGGTGTACTGATTTGAAAAAGCAAGAGCCACTTGAATTGAGAAAAAGAAACAAAAAGAAAAAATAGTTAGATTGTTGTGAAAAAGAATATTCCTTGACAAGCAGTGGCTTTTGATGTAAGTGTGCTTAAAGAAATATGGGGTAATATACATTGATGTGAAGGTGGAGTTTGGTTTGACATAAGTATGACGTTTGAATGTTAAAGTATATGTATTAAAATGCTTAGGGAGGTGTAGTCACTCTTATATCTAAATGTATCCTACCGTCCCGTAGCCTACATTATAACCAAATAAAGTCCTAACTGATCCTAGATTGAATGAGCTCGATTAGTGGAGTAGTACATTACGGGCAAGCTTATGGTGCATCTTTTGTGGCATATGAATGTTATTTCTGAGAGTGAGTGAATTCTTTCTATCTTGAGTTCCTAAGTGTTCTTAAATTTTATTGTGTGGAACTACTCTTTTTTGTTGTGTGAGGGCACTGATTCATGAAGGAAAGATAATGTCAGCGACCTCTATGTTAGAGTAAGTGGGTGAGTTGTGAATAATGCGTGGTACTTGTGAGTCAAATCTTGAGGTGAAGATGTTACACTTTTGTGCTTAGTCTATTTTAAATACTATTGGTGTGATGAGTTAGGAGAATTGTTTAAAAAGGCCGTGCCTATAAAAAAGTGTAGTTTGATTGCTCGAGGACAAGCAATGGTTTAAGTGTGGGGTATTGATGATAGACTATAATTACGTATTTTAGTCACTTATTACACTCAAATTTACTGCACTTTAATTGAATTTGAGCTTTAATTGCTAGTGTCTTGCACTATTTGTGTGTTTTATGCCTTGTAGGGGTGATTCCGAGCAATGTAGATGTTATGGAATGAATTCAACTGATCTGGAGCTTTGAAGTCTGAGTAAAAGCCCAAGGAATTAAGCCGGTATTTTATTCGGGGATCAACGGTTGATAAAGAAACAAAACAAAGAATCAAGTAGGCATATTGCGCATTGTTTAGTAAAATGCACATAACTCTTTTCTCAAAACTCTATTTGGGCTCCACAATATATGGTTGGAAAACTAACTCAAAGGGCTACAACTGTCATGTTTTATGTTTTTATAAATTTCAAACGAAACAGGGTAAAAAATGCGGTCAAAACTAAAACCGCGGACCTGGCGCGGACTGAGGCAGTACACTGGGAAAGTGCTGCGCCCGTGATGCGCCCGGACCGGATGCGGACGTCCAGCCCTGGAAAATTGTCCTTTTTTGTATAGGAGAAGGTATAATTATTTGGTACCGACCCTACTTGGTATATATACGTGGAAAACGGTATTTTGAGGGGGAGGAGACCAATTTTTGACACAGATTCAACCTAAGGAGGCAGAGACACAATAGGAGCAAGGCGGTGAATTCTTCTACGAGTTTGTCCTTCCTCTTCGTATTTTTCATTGTTGGTTATGAATTTTAGTATTGTAGTTTTACATACTATTATAAATAGCTAATTTGTTATCTAGGGTTTTGATGGAATTTTTTGTAGGATAGATTCTTGTTATGTTTTTATATAATTGAGATGTAGTAATTTCTCTATTTGTTCAACTATATTATTCTTGTGGTTGATTGAAGGGACCTCAATTAGCTGTGCCTATTTAGTATGTATTACTCGGGAGAGAGTGCATATTTAGGTAGTTGTTGAACAACATCACTCCCGACATCTGTGAGGAATCAATAACCAAGGATTTAAAGGTGGGATTAGGGATAACGAAACCTTGAGTGCGATCTAAGTGAGTTGTAATTAAAGGCAACTAGCGTTTACTCGGGAGAGTATATCTTGTAAATTGTCGTTATTAATCGGGAGAGAATTACAACACACAAAGCACTCACGATCGGTAGAGAATACTTAGGCAAAATTATAGAAGACATAGCGGGAAGGATTCCGACAATTGGGGAAATTATAACTATAGACCTCCTTAATTTTTTTCTCCAATCTGTAGTATCTTTAGTGTTAATTTATTATTTTAATTTGTTAGTTAGTTAGTTAAACACAAGAATCTTAATATCTATAAGTTAGGAATTGTTCAAGCTTTTATTCTTGGTGATAGTGAACAACTGTAGCTAAGCCTTAGTTCTTTGTGGGATTCGACTCCGGACTTGTAAACCGGATTATATTTGCAGCGACCGCTTATTCTTTTTAGGACTAGAATTGGGTGTGATCACTAACTTAGTGTAACAACTCATTGATCCTTGATGGTTAAACTCAAGCAGGGTATGCTGTGAAGTTTGCTTTCGCCTGAAATCCTACATCAGAATGGGATGATAAAGTTAGGAGCAATGGAAGAGCGAGTTTAGAATTCAACTATTGAGGTGCCTTTTGAGTTAAAATCTAAGGGGGAAAAGTCCTCAGATCCCAAATGTTGAGACTAACTAGATAATAGCTGTTTGGTGTCACGTTTCAAATTATCCAAGTTGTAATAGCACACAACAAACCCCATGGCAGACAAACCCAAACATATTTGATAGTTAACCACATTTTCAACATTATATAACAAATTCTAAGACAAAAAAATAACATAGATAAAAATAATGTCCAAAACCAATATAATACTGAATAATCTCAAAATACCCCAGTAATAGCAGTACAAGTCATGTGCTCTGAAGATAAGATAATACAACTATCTCAAAGATCAAACTGAATACATAAGAGCATGAAAAAAACATAAGATCAAATATAACTTCACTACTATGAACAATGCTTATAGCTTAGCTAAGGGTGGCCAGTGGGCCGGTCCAGGACCGGGACCGGGACCAGGACCGCGGACCAAACCCCCCCTCTTCCAAAATTTTTTTTAATCCCAAACTTCTTATAATTATACTTGTCGCGCCCCCTTTTTCCTTCGCAGAAATCTGGTTTATGACATTCGGTTGGGACAACTCCTTCCTTTCGGGAAAGGGGTTTGCAATTTTGAAGAGTCGCCACCTAATGATTTTAAGGTGCGTTAGGGAACCTATGTGGTTCAACTATAACTACATTTTTTGATAACCAGAGATAGGGTAAGGACTTGAAATTATCTCAAGGGGAAGGTGTTAGACACCCCTCAGAATCCACTAGTGTGGTTCCCGGCTAGATAGTTCTTTGTGAATTTGTGCGATTAACAAGTAAACAAATAAGGCTCTAATAAGAGGGGATTTCAGAAACACAAGTGTTTGGAAATGATAAAATAAAGCAAAGTTTTGAAAGAGTTATAACTAAGCTTGCTGGCGAATATAAAGGGGGTCCTAGGTTTATTTGCAATATGGATCACATCAATGCAATACCCGGTAATCACTCCTCAAAGAGGGGCTACACGTGGTATTAGCACACCGGTCATCATATCCATATCTACCCTTCCCACCTGTTAAGGTATTAAAGCGCGGATTGCTCTCGACCTCTATTGCATGCTATTACCCGTCCCGTTCCTATCAGTCCCGGAGGAATTTAGTACTACTATTCCTATAAGAGGGAGGATATTAGGCTGGCTTTTGGGGTTTTAAAGGTAAAAAGACTAAGACGACATTCAAAACACATATGATTGCATATTAGGGGGAAACATGTAAACAACTAAGAGGCTCATATATACCTCCTCAAGTAAAGCACATAAATAGCATGACTTAAAACACATTTAGGGTCAGAATTTAAAGTACTAAGACAGGGGAGTTTTAGTTGTTGAAGTAGACCAATTTATTACATAACTCAGATAAGAAGTTCGAATCAGGCCTGCCTGCTAGTTGTAGCAGTTGCTAATTAAACAAAGGCGGATTCAGTTTTATCATTATTACCTAAGGCTTGCCTAAATGTATATTGATGATACCCTATAAACGTGATATCTATTACTGATTCAAAATGGCAAAGCAGTAACAATTTTAAATGAGCAATTTGGATCCTATATGCATGCTTTCTAAACCACGTTAATAAATGGAGTAAGTTGTTTAAACTGATTCAGAATAGTATGAGTCAAACCGATTTTTCAGCTAAACTGGTTTCAGATCTTACAGACATAATCTCTATTGTTGCTGATTTTAATCCCAACAGACATGATATCTTGTATTAAAGGCTGATTTGGTCCTATAGGCATGATATCTAATTGAACATGAAATGAAGCAGGCAGGATTTACAACGAAATTCCTATAGTCATCATTTCTATAAAATATTAATATTAACCTTATAGGCATGACATCTAATTTCGAAGCTGATTTTAAGTTTGTAAATATGATGTCTGATTATAGCCATTATATCCTATTGACATGATTTCTAAGTATGGAGGTAAACATGCAGAACTTTATTAATAAGATCCTATAGGCAGGATATCTAGGCGTAGAGGTAAAACATGCAGAAATTTATTAAGCAGTTTCTATAGGCAGGATATTTAAGTGTGGAGGTAAAACATGCATAATTTGAAAACAGACCCTATAGGCAGGATATCTAAGTGTGGAAGTAAAACATGCAGAATTTGAAAACAGACCCTATATGCATGTTATCTAAGTGTGGAAGTAAAGCATGCAGAATTTAAAACTAGACCTTATAGGCATGTTATCTAGCCTCCTAATAAAACATACATAATTATCCCGTCCCTTTTCACTAGCCAACCCCAATATTTGTTACAAATTATTACAGATCAAATACTGAAATTACAAAAGGAAGTGTAGAAATGAAAAATTACAACCATAGGAAGCCTAATTCTGCTTCCTCTCTAAGTTATGGAACAAACCACCTTAAATGCAACTTGTTTCAAAGCCTTTCTCAGTCCCGGGTGTGTCAAAGTTCCCTAAGAGTCTCAAGGGACCCCGAGCCGTACTTACACCCAAGTTTGCATAACCAGATAGAGATGAGTGCAGTATGGAAGAGCCAACCCTTATGTGTCCAAGTTTAGAGGGAGCTCATGGGTCCCAAGGAAAGGCTCACATAAGAGGGGCAGAACCTAGGTTCTAAGAGTATAGTGAAAGTGCAGAACATAGAGATTTATTTAAAACTAGACTGGGGAAATAGTAAGTGATAAGGGTAATTTGAAAATAGTAGTAATGGAACTCAAACTACACAGAATCAGTAGTTGCACAAAGGGTTCAGGGGTTTTGGGATTACATTGCATGAAGCATATGACCCTAGGAGGGGCCATGTTTGGACATGCACAACAATTGATGATGCTGGCATGCCCACAAGCCAGCAAGAGAACACAAACACAAATACAAAGAGGGGATATGGGGTTTGGGATTCATACACATAGGAGAACATTAATCTAAAAGGGGAAGGGAACATATTTTAACATGCTAGTAATGTAACTTGATTGCAGAAACATAAGAAGAAGTGGACAAGCATGAGAGAAGTTGGAATAATTAGTGAAACAGGTTGTTATTGATGCTTGAAAATTAACTAGGACATACCTGTAAGAAGCAAAGTGCAGAAAGAAAAAGTAAGCAAATTTCCACAGCCTAGCCTTGGCTTTCAGCTGGCTAGACAAAGCAGTAGCACACATGGTAACAGAGAAAAGAGAGAGAGTTTTGAGTGAAGTGTGTGTTGTTAACTCAGATTGTTCATCTTTTTGAAAGAAGAGGGGGTGGGAGCATTTATAGCTTTTGAAAACGAGTTATAAGTAAGGTAATCAATAAAGTATTAACACAATCATGGAAACAATCACAAATCAAAATCTATTAACCCAAGTGATTCCCTTTAATTAAGGAATCATGGCTTAACCAGTACTAACAGGTTTCAATTAAGGAAAGAAAATGAGTTCGGACAGCTTGATTATTGCCATAAAAAGGGCAGTAAAAGCATGAAGTAAACCATCAAGTCTAAGTACAAAATAGGCTTATTTTGGGAGATGATTCAGCAAGGTAAAATATAATAATAAAGGGAAAAGGAATCAATTAATTTTAAATAGGGGAGTGAAATTAGGGTTCATAAAAGAAAATCTTTTGCAATCAATCACAAGATCAATCAAGGAAGAAAAATGATTCTGCACTTTAGTATATAAATAGAGTAAACAGAAGCACCAGACATGCGAGGCCAAACACATTGGCAAAAGAGATAATCACAAACATGCAGTAGTGGCAGAAATAAGCTAGGATTTAGTAGTAAAGCAAACATTCGAGGGCACAATAGTCAAGTAGGTTAAGTGATATAGAATCAACAATGAAGAAAGACATAGTATCAGGTAAAAGAAATCAGAAACATGTAAAGGTCTCACAGTATTAGTAAGTGAGAAAACTTCTAAGAAATTAGGGTTTCAACAGTAGTCGAGTTTTAGTGATGGTAAAAACTCCAAATCAAACAAGTCAAACAAGGAAAATAGAGTCAGAAATAAAGAACACGTGCATATTTAAATAAATAATTTCCAGAACTCGGATAAGACTAAAAGGAACTAGGGTTTTTAAACATGCTGAAGTAGATAGAAGAACAATATGAGCAAATCATTTTAAACATAGCAAAATCACAAATAATATTAAGATCAGAGAAGAGATCTTTTTGGACAACTTAAAGAAAAACCCTAATCGATGAAATGTGAAGAGTCGTTTTGAAAGAAAAGTCAAAGAACCTTCGAGAAGTACTTAAAAAGTTCATAGGAGGCACATATCTAAGATAGATCTGAAAGAAATCGGAAGGTCTTAGAGAATAGGGTTTTAGAAAACCCAAAAGAAATGAGAAAGATCTCGAAAGTTAACGATCTAACCAGAAATGTCAAGGATCAGCCTTGAAAGGCCATAAATGGCTGGAGAAAGGTCATGGATGGCCGAAGAAAGGCCATGACAACAGTCGAGCAAGAATGGACCAGATTCCATCAAGGGCTGGCCATGAAACCACAGAAACAAACACCCAGGAGTCGTAGAAGGTTGGTATATATTTCAAATGACCACGAGGGGCTATGGATTAGGTAGATATTAGGGTGGGGTTAGAAGGTGGTGGCTAGGTTTCATGGGAGTTTCAGAGAGTGTTGAGAGAGAAGAGGGATTCAAGGGCGGCGGTAGGTGAAAAATAAGGTAGGTTTAGGGGTCATTTAGGGTTAAAAAAGGAAAGGCCTGGTATTGGCCGTTGACCGTTGATCTAAATGATCAATGACTATGATTAAAAGGTTATGTAGGGGGTCTGGGTTGGGTCATTTAAATTGGGTCGGGGGTCGGGTTTGAATGGGAATTAGGCCGGGGTAATTTGATTAGGACTAAAAGGGTTATGTAGGGGGTCTAGGTTGGGTCATTTAAATTAGGTTGGGGGTCGGGTTTGAATGGGAATTGGGCCGGGGTAATTGGGTTTAAATTGGGATAGCCAATTTTCCCTATTTAATTTATAAGAAATAATAATAATTTTTGAAAATGAATTGAAAGAACTAAAATGATTTATAAAATATAATTAAAAATTTAAAAATACAGGACTTAATTTTATGAATATAAACGCAATTAAATTTTAAAAAAAGGCTAGTATTGCAATTATGCACTTTAGCTTTGAAAAAATACTAAATAAATTTATAAAAATATGCCAAACTATCTTAGCTATATTTTAACATAAATATAAAAATCCAATAGATTATTTGCCAAAAAAATAATAATTTTGGAAATGATTATTTGTTTTTTTTATGAATAAAAACGAAAATACGTTGATTGAAAAATCTTTAAAATTATGAAAAATAATAAAACACTTGGATACTCTTATATATGCATATATGCCACTTTGAAGTAATTTTGTATATTAAAAATATATAGGAAAAAATTGGGTGTCAATAGCTGCCCCTCTTTACCTGAAAAGGATGAAAGAGTTGTCGGGTAAAGATATGATGTCCAATTTTTATCGAGAGAAATGGTTTGAAGGGGTTTTAGGCTGCACCCTGGCTCCTGAGCTGCCTACATATCCCTGGTTTTATAGGAATCAGGCCAAATGTAGTTCAAAATCCATCGGCGGAGTATGCCGATGGGTACTTTCCAAGAACGGGCACAGTATTTCGGGCTGGGTGAGGGAATGGTTTACGAGAATGGTTAGCTTTGATGTAGCTGTGAGCACTAGAGCGGAAACTCTCCTACCGAAACGGCTGTTGCTTGCCGGTTTACCTACAAATAAGTAATACAAGCATATATTGTGCATAAATTTAGACATGATGCAAATTCCCGTTGGACCATGAATGCTGTCTTTGAAAGGTTAGGATGATGTTTTTAGACCATGATATCCTGGGCCATGAAGCGTATACTAAAGGATTCACAGGCCATGAAATTATGCTCTCGGGCTCTGAGGATGGCGCCTCCAAACCTTGACGCCTTTGAATAATGATATGCAAAAGATTGAAAGGGGTCCTCCGGCCATGGCATGGTGTTCTCGAGCTATGAGGATGGTGCCTATGAATGATGAAGCCTTTGGATGGTTGGTGATATTTCAGCCCATGAAAGATGTAGTAGCATGTGGCGATCTTTTAGCCGTGCAATATGGCGATATTTCATCTGTGCGATGTGGCAATATTTCAGCCGTGCAATTTGGAAATCTTTCAGCCGTGCAATGTGGCAATCTTTTAGCCATGCAATATGGCGATCTTTCAGCCGTGCAGTGTGGCGATCTTTCAGCCATGCAATTTGGCGATCTTTCAGCCGTGCAATGTAGGTGGAGACAACTTTTAGTCTCAAAAGGCAGAATAGTAGCCTTATGTGATGCAGATACAGGTAGAGGTAGAGCTTAACCTCGAAAGGCAGAATGGTAGCCTTATGCAAGTTGGAAGGCAGAATAGTAGCCTTATACAATGCAAATGCAGGTAGAGGTAGAGCTTAACATCGGAAGGCATAATGGTAGCCTTATGCAAGTTGGAAGGTAGAATAGTAGCCTTATGCAATGTAGATACAGGTAGAGGTAGAGCTTAACCTCGGAAGGCAGAATGGTAGCCTTATGCAAGTTGGAAGGCAGAATAGTAGCCTTATGTGATGCAGATGCAGGTAGAGGTAGAGCTTAACCTCGAAAGGCAGAATGGTAGCCTTATGCAAGTTGGAAGGCAGAATAGTAGCCTTATGCAATGTAAATGCAAGTAGAGGTAGAGCTTAACCTCGGAAGGTAGAATGGTAGCTTTATGCAAGCTGGAAGGAAGAATAGTAGCCTTATGCAATGCAGATGCAGATAGAGGTAGAGCTTAAGCTCGGAAGGCAAAATGGTAGCCTTGTGCAAGTTGGAAGGCAGAATAGTATCCTTAGGCAATGCAGATGCAGATAGAGGTAGAACTTAACCTCGGAAGGCAGAATGGTAGCCTTGTGCAAGTTGGAGGGCATAATAGTAGCCTTATGCAATGCAAATGCAGATAGAGGTAGAGCTTAACCTCAGAAGGTAGAATAGTAGCCTTGTGCAAGTTGGAAGGCAGAATAGTAGCCTTATGCAATGCAGATGCAGATAGAGGTAGAGTTTAACCTCGAAAGGTAGAATGGTAGCCTTATGTAAGAAATAAAATAGCAAATGACAGTAAGTTTCTTAGCTGATAGCAGATTGCGACATGGTGATTACTTGGAGCACTGTGACATACGAAACATTACGGGTGCATGCTGAGAGAAAATGTTGGTAAGTGAAATGGTTCAGAAAATCGTATTCTTGAACAATGTTTGTACGGTATGTTCAATGATTTTGTAATCCTAATGCCTACATCCAAAGAAAAATCGTGAGTTTTGTAAAGGGGGAATATTAGTCATATCCCCGCTGGCTTTGCTTGACTCGTTCGGCTTTGATCTGACGATACCTTCTGTATCATTAGGGTAGCGTCACTTAAACAAAGCAGTTTCAATAACAGACATGCACGATTTTGTAAAAGTATAACATAAAAGTATAATTGAAAGAGTTTTTAGATGAACCGACGACTGTGATGTGATTAGAGACATTGCAACCTCTCTCGCTACGAAATTTTGAGGGTCCTCCTCAAAATTCTACCCAGTTTGATAGGTTGAGGTTTCTGACTGTTGCTTGTGCGGCGATCAGCTGAAATTGCTTCGAAAATTTTAGGGTCCTCATCAAAATTCTGCCTCAGTTTCCAATTTTTGAGGGGAAATAATTTTTTTATTGAATTGTACCGAACCCATAGGGCTTCCTAACTATACCATCTTAAATGGGAATCAGGTCAGGCGTAGTTCAATTTACATCATATAGGGAAGACATAAAGATTACACATAGTAATGCTTGACTGCATATGAATTAATCGGCTTTGGCCAGTCTTCTCCGTCCATTTCTGCAAGTATGAGGGCTCCTCCTATCAAAACCCGGTGAACCATGTATGGGCCTTGCCAGTTAGGAGAGAACTTCCCTTTGGCTTTATCCTGATGCGGAAATTTTTTCTTTAATACCAGCTGCCCTGGTGTGAACTGTCTCAGCTTGACTCTCTTGTTGAAGGCTTTGGACATTCTGTTCTGATAGAGTTGACCATGGAATACAATGTTCATTCTCTTCCCGTCTATAAGAGCTAGCTGCTCGTAACGACTCTTCACCCACTCTGTGTTGTTAAGCTCAGCTTCCTGTATGATCCTCAGGAAAGGAATTTCTACTTCGGCGGGATTGACGACTTCCGTACCATAAAGCAACATATAGGGGGTTGCCCCGGTTGATGTGCGGACTGTGGTGTGATACCCTAAAAGAGCAAATGATAACTTCTCATGCCATTGTTTATGCTGCTCTATCATTTATCTCAATACCTTCTTGATATTCTTTTTGGCGGCTTCTACGGCTCCATTCATTTGAGGCCTGTAGGCTATGGAATTCTTGTGTCTGATCTAAAAGGTCTTACACATGGTTTTCATCAAGTTGTTGTTGAGATTGGAGCCATTATCAGTAATGATTGACTCTGGAATACCGAATCGATAAACAATGCAGTCATGGATAAAGTCCATCACGACTTTCTTAGTCACTGCTTCGACCCACTTGATGGAATAGTCAATTACCACCAGTATAAACTTGTGTCCGTTAGAAGCGGCAGGCTAGATTGGTCCAATGACGTCCATTCCCCAGGCTGCGAATGACCATAGTGAACTTGTTGTGTTGAGCTCGCTTGGAGGTACCTTTATCATGTCTGCATGTATCTGGCAGCGATGGCATTTCCGAACATACTAGATGTAGTCAGTTTTCACAGTCATCCAAAAGTAACCAACCTAGAGTATCTTCTTTGCTAAGACAAAACCATTGATATGTGGACCACAGGTCCCTGCATGAATTTCCTCTAGAAGCTTGGATGCTTTTTTTGTGTCGACACATCTTAAAAGTCTCAAATCAGGAGTCCTCCTATACAGGATTCCTCTGCTGTGAAAGAAGTTGTTGGATAATCTCCGAAGTGTGCGTTTCTAAGTATGATTGGCAAGCTCCGGGTACTCTCCTTTTGCTAGATATTCCTTGATATCATGAAACCAAGGTCTTCCGTCTGCTTCCTCTTCAACATGTCACAGTAAGTGGTGACGTCCAAATCCACCACTAAAAAGTAAATGGACACGATCGCATGCAATATAATTTACCCAACTATGAGTCGGGGTCGAATCCCACAGAGAACAATGTGTAGGCGATTAGGAATGTA
Source organism: Nicotiana glauca (assembly GCA_026770625.1). Lineage (NCBI taxonomy): Eukaryota > Viridiplantae > Streptophyta > Magnoliopsida > Solanales > Solanaceae > Nicotiana > Nicotiana glauca. The sequence continues at coordinate 5,581 of MU744572.1, read as the reverse complement.
AGAAAATTATCACTTATCGGGCAATGCCAAACACTAAGAATTTGGTTTAAAAAGTATTTATACCTAAATGCGGAAATAAAAACTAACCTAGAAAGTAAGTAAAATGATCAATGACTACAAGTATGGTTGCATCGGGAATTACACTCAAGTAACGACAATGTATTTTATGATTTTACAAATATGAGCAAGTTTATGTTAATTAGCCACGGACAATAATCCTTAATTAGTGTCACGACCCCAAATCCTGGTCGTGATGGCGCCCAACACAACTGCTAGGCAAGCCCGACCATTCTCTCTCAACCCGAGCATAAAGATCAAAACCAATTTATTTAATATCTTTTAAAAACAGTGCAGCTATAAGTTTAGCTAATAAAATAGACAAACCAAATATCCCATTAACACTGGGAACCACCTCCCAAAGACCTGGGGGTCACGAGTCAAGAGCCTCTAACAGTACAGTAAAAGAAGACTGTAATAATACATAGTCTGGAATGTGCGGAAAATCAAATAACAAGATAAGGGAGAAGTCGGGTCCTGCGGACGTCAGGCAGCTACCTCGACAACTCTGAATGAACTCTGGAGTCAGCAATAGCTCAGCTAGCTCCTGAAGTACCTGGATCTGCACACATGGTGCAGGGAGTATGGGGTGAGTCTACCAACTCAGCGAGTAATAAGCATGTATAAAAACCCGAAGATTGGAAATCCACAATAAAGCACAGAGTAAAGCTATCTAACAGAGCTATACAGTTTAAACCTCAGAGATATGCATATAAAGCAACAATAATCAATGCATGAGATGCAATGCGATGCATGACCACTGCGGTACGTGCAGTCCGATCCATTTGGGTACCCACGCTCACCGTGGGGGGTCAGACTCCGGAGGGGCTCCTACAGCCCAAGCGCAATATCATAGTAACATACGCTGTGGCGTATAGCCCGATCCACTATCAGTCCAGCTACATGCATACAAGCCTCACAGGCACATATATCTTACCAT
>MDKF010646841.1:0-17327 GCA_026770625.1 Nicotiana glauca | reverse complement strand
TTAATTGGAAAAACTCCCCGTTCGCCCGCTTTTGCCCCTCGGGGTGAGGGCGAGCCGAAAGGAGGTGTGACAGTGTTATCAATTACAATTGAAAGAAGTACAAAAATTCTTAATGTAGTTAGTTTTCTCTATACCCAATTTTTACATTGAAATTATAATGTTTGTTGACTTGGTCACACAGGTGCATGCATAGGAACTCATCGAGATCTGGTGAAGTATCAGAAGCATTATCAGATGTCGAGAAATTTTTTAGGGCTTTGAATCGAGCCAACCGATAAAACAAACAACAACCAACAACTGTACAATTTGAAACAATCATGGGAGATAATCAGGAAAACCCAGCAGCACCAATAGTGCTAGTGCCAGAGGCTGCTCTCTATGACTGGGCACAACCCACAGTTGAGAATCTATCCACATTGATAGTAGTCTCACAGATACAGACTGAGTCATTCCAAATCACGAATAACATGCTGCACTTGTTGCAGAATAAGGGACTATTTTCGGGGTCACAGGTTGAAGATCCTCAGCAGCACTTGAAGAATTTCTTGTCTATCTGCAAAACCCAAAGGCAACACAATGTAACTTTGGAAGCAATCAAACTGTTATTGTTTCCATTCTCAGTGACAGGAGTTGCCCAGACTTGGCTGAATTCACTCCCCATAAATTCTATAACAATGTGGGATGAACTAGTCAAGCAATTTCACAACATGTTCCACCCATCCAACAAGATTGCTCAACAAATTGATGAGATTTTGAGTTTTAAACAGAGACCGATGGACACTTTGCATGAAACATGGGAGCGTTTTAAAGGGATTTTGGTCATATGTCCACACCATGGTGTTCCAGATCTAATGTTGGGGTAGTGGTTCTACATGGGATTGTCAGATAGCATAAAAAACATTGTTGATGCTTCAGTTGGTGGTGCATTCTTGAGCAAAACATGGAGAGAGGGCCAGAGTCTGCTTGACAAGATGGCACATAATTTGGGATGGATAACCAAAGATGCACCTCTCACTCCAGTGCACTCAATGCCTTTAGATCCATCCAATTCAATGGCTGAAAATATGGCTACCTTGTTGACACAAATGAGCATACTCACAAAAAAAGTGGAAGAGTCAGGGCAGAAAAAGCAGGTACATATTATTAATACTACTAATGGGGGATTGTGCGCATCTTGCATTAGTCAGCCAGTTGGTAATCAGTGGAATGCAGAACACGATCATTATCACTACCCCAAAGACATGAACTATGTGGCTAATTATGGCGACCAGAGACAGGGTGGTCAGAATTGGGGTCAACAAAATCAGCAGTACAGGCCAGCACAGCCACTGTTCAATACCGGGAACATGAGAGATATGAGACCCCCCAACAATATGGCACCTTACCGACGACCACAGGGATACAATAATTAGAATCAGCAGCAGGGGTACCACCCACCTCAGCAGCAGCATGGTGGAAGGCAGGAAGATGGGTTTGCTAGACCTGAAGCAATGATACAGCAGGTTATTGGGTCTAATGCAAAAAATCAATGAGAGAGTCGACACACATGATGCAGCAATCAAAAATATTAAGGTACAGGTGGTCCAAATTTTGATGTCTCTAAACAATCATCCTCATGGGATACTACCTGTAGACACTCAGATAAATCCAAAAGATCAAGGACCGAAGCAACTGATGGTGGTGAGTCTACGTAATGGCATAGATCTGGATGAAGAGCAAGAAAGGGCTTAAAAAGCTAGACAGGCTGAGACACTTATACTAGTGCCCATCGAGCTGGGTGAATCAACGAAACTGACAGAGATGACAGTCCAGCCTGCTCAAGAAGAAAATAGTATGTAGAATGAGACCGAGAAGGAAGCTAAAATCTCAATTGATTGGGAAGAAGAGACCCCCTGCACTCTTCCCCCAGAGGTTGTCTAAGTACAAAAAGGAGGAGCAATACAAGAAGTTCTTTGACATGCTAAAGCAAATCCAGGTAAATATACCGTTGACTGAAGCTTTGAAGGAGATGCATGGGTATGCAAAAATGATGAAGGACTTGATGTCCCCAAAGTTTGATTTTCAAGACTTGGCCACAGTTACTCTTACCCAGACCTATAGTGTAGTGGTCACTAGACCAATTGCGAAAAAGCTATCTGATCCAGGGAGCTTTAAGATTCCATGCACTATTGGTAATTTTGCTTTTGCTAAGGCACGGTGTGATCTAGAGGACAACATCAATCTTATGCCCCTAGCAATTTATAAGAGGTTGGGCATTGGAAGAGCTAGACCCACCTCTATATTGTTGCAACTTGCTGACAGGACTGTGAAACGACCCTTTGAAATCCTAGACGATATGCTGATTCAGGTAGGGAAATTTGTATTCCCTGCAGATTTTGTGATCCTAGATAGTAAGGTGGATGAAGAGATTCCCATAATTTTGGGAAGACCGTTCCTGGCCACGGGGAGAGCTCTAATTGATTGTGAGACTGGGGAGCTCAAGAAGAGACTAAACGATGAAGAAATAACATTCAATGTGCAAAAGTCTATGAGGCGACCAAGTGAATTCTCCAATTGCTCTCTTATTGATGCAGTGGATGTAATTGTAGAGACTGATGATGAAAGGCTGACTATTGAGGACCCCCTTGCTGCATGTCTAATGAATTTGGATGAGGTAAATGGAGAGGAGCTGGCGGAATGGGTGTTGGCGTTAGAGGGTAGAGGGTTCTGGGATAGTCCCCTAGAGTTTGAGCCCTTGCACTTGGAAAATCGAGAAACTCCTCCAGCCAAGTCATCTATCGAAGAACCACCAAAGCTGGAATAAAAGCCATTGCCCGCCCATCTCAGGTATGAATTTCTTGGACCAAACTCCATATTACCTATTATTATCTCATCTAGTTTGTTAGATGTGCAGGCTCAACAACTATTGCAGGTACTTAAGGAATGCAAGACTGCTATTGGGTAGACCATGGGAGACATAAAGAGGATCAGCCCCGCCTACTGTATGCACAAAATTCTACTAGAAGAGGGACACAAACCTTCCAGGGAACACCAAAGAAGGCTGAACCCCAATATGAAGGAAGTGGTGAAGAAAGAAGTAATCAAGTGGTTAGATGCGGGAATCATTTTCCCAATCTCTGACAGCAGCTGGGTTAGCCCAGTCCAATGTGTTCCTAAAAAGGGTGGCATCATGGTAGCCAAGAATGATAAAAATGAATTGATCTCTACAAGAACCGTCACGGGCTGGAGAATTTGCATGGACTATCGAAAGTAAAATCTAGCCACCCGGAAAGATCACTTCCTACTTCCCTTCATTGATCAGATGTTAGACAGATTGGCAGGGAGGTCACATTTCTGTTTTCTGGATGGGTACTCTAGGTACAATCAGATCTCCATTGCACCGGAGGACAGAGAGAATACCTCTTTCACTTGTCCGTATGGCATTTATGCCTTTTGGAGGATGCCCTTTGGCCTATGCAACGCACCTGCCATATTTTAATGGTGCATGATTGCCATATTCATTGACATAGTAGTTGATATAATGGAGGTGTTCATGGATGACTTCTTAGTGGTGGAGAACTCATTTGATGAGTGCCTGATAAATCTGACTCGTGTGCTGAAGCGATTATCGACACTAATCTGGTTCTGAATTGGGAGAAATGCCATTTTATGGTGCAAGAGGGCATAGTCTTGGGACACCGGATGTCAAGCAAAGGAATTGAGGTGGATCGTACTAAGGTAGATGTGATAGCAAAGCTACCCCCTCCAACTTCAGTCAAAGTAATCAGAAGCTTCCTCGGGCATGCCGGTTTCTATCGGTGATTCATAAAGGACTTCTCAAAGATCGCCAACCCTCTCTGTAAGTTGTTAGAAAAAGATCACCCTTTCTTGTTTTCTGATGATTCCAGGGTAGCATTTGATGAGCTAAAAAAGAGGCTAGTCACAACACCTATAATAGTGTCCCCCGACTGGGAGCAACCATTTGAACTTATGTGTGACGCTAGTGACTACGTAGTGGGGGCAGTGGTGGAGTAGCGAAAAGACAAGTTTATGCATCCAATATACTACACTAGTAGAATGCCGAGTGGAGCCCAACTGAGTTACACTGTGACTGAGAAGGAGATGTTGGCCGTGGTGCTTTTGACAAGTTCCGATCATATCTGATTGGTTTCAAGTTAATTGTATATACTGACCACACAGCTCTAAAGTACCTAATTGAGAAAAAGGAGTTTAAGCTGCGCCTGATTCATTGGGTGCTACTGTTTCAAGAATTCAACCTCGAAATTCATGACCGTATGGGCACAGAAAATCAAGTCACTGATCATCTATCACGACTTGAAGGAGATAAAAAAGCAATCGAGGTCGAAGAGATCCTGGAAAGCTTTCCAGATGAGCAACTGCTCACTACTAATCTTGAGGAAGTGCCATGATATGCAGACTTTGCTAATTACCTCGCCAGTGGTATAGTTCCTCATGAACTTTCATCTGTCTAAAGAAAAAAGTTTTATCGTGATAGCCACATGTATTATTGGGACGAGCCTTATTTGTTTACAATATGTGTTGACAATATGATCCGGAGGTGTGTTCCCAAGATATAACAATCTTCTGTTTTGTAGGCTTGTCACGCATCAGCATATGGAGGACATTTTGGAGGGGTCAGGACAGCTGCAAAAGTGCTTGAGGCCGGATTATTTTGGCCAACAGTGTTTAGAGACGCGCACCTATAGGTGAAGGGCTGCAATGAATGTCAGTGGACCGGGAAAATTTCCCGTCGCCATGAGATGCCCATGAACCCGATTCAAGAGGTGGAAGTATTTGATGTCTGGGGGAATGACTTCATGGGCCCTTCATCAGCTCATTTGGCAATAAATACATACTTGTTGCTGTGGACTACGTGTCCAAGTGGGTGGAAGCTACTGCGTTACCCACTAATGATGCAAGAATAGTGGTGGGATTTCTGAAAAAGAACATATTCACCCGATTCGGGACACCATGAGCGATTATCAGCAATGAGGCACTCACTTCTGTAATAGAGCCTTCGAAAAGTTGCTTGCAAAGTATGACGTGCGCCATAAGGTGGCTACTCCGTATCACCCGCAAACTAGTGGATAGGTTGAAGTGTCCAATAGAGAGATCAAGAGTGTATTAACCAAGACTGTGAATGCCACAAGAACTGATTGGGCGAGGAAGATAGATGATGCACTCTGGGCCTACAGGACCGCATTTAAAACACCAATTGGTATGTCACCATATAAGTTGGTGTTTGGAAAGGCCTGTCACCTACCAGTGGAACTTGAACATAAAGCGTGGTGGGCATTGAAGCAGTTGAACTTAGATATTGAAGCTGTAGGCACAACTAGAATCACTGAGTTGCATGAGCTTGACGAGTTTAGACATCTTGCTTTTGAGATCACAAGATTGTACAAGGAAAGAATGAAGAGGTTACATGACAAGAACATTGTTGAGTGACATTTCAAACTCGGGGACATGGTATTTCTCTATAACTCAAGATTGCGGCTGTTCCCTGGTCAGTGAGCACGTGATTTTCGCCCTAAGTAAATTATTCCAAAAGTTTCAAATAAAATAATTTTACAATTTTTATGAATTTTGTTGCATTTTTGTGTTAATTGGTTGCATAATAATTCATATTAAAAATAGAAAAAAATATATATATGCACTTGCATTAGGAATTTAATTTTACATTTTAGTATTAAGTAGGTATTAATTCATTTTAGAACAATTTAAAGAAAATCGCAAAAATAGTCTTAGGCCATTTTAATTGATAATTGTTGCATCTTTAAATATGATTTTAAATAATTTTAGGGGTTAAATGGTATAATTAGATTTTTATCTTAATTTTTTACATTTTTATAAAATTAGAAAATGCAAAATAAAAATACAAAAGTATACAAAATGAAAACAAAATAAATAAAAAGAATTAAAAGAAAAAAAAACAATAAAAGAGTGGTCTTAATTAAAGACCCAATGTTGGGCCATTAATTCATGCAAATCACAGTCCAATACCCTTTCCGCCTAGCCCAACTCCAACACTCCTCACCCGCGCAATCCAATTCACTCAAACTCAGTCCAGGCGCTCAAACAAAAAAACGGCGTCGTTTTGGATCCAACAAATCTCAGCCTTTCATCTTGATTAATCCAACGGTCACAAATTAATGTTTGATTTAAGTATATATGTCTGAAATAATTCATAATCCTAGAGACATTAGGTCCTCTTCCTCGTACACCAGCCGCCGACCTCGCCGGAACCCTCACCGGCAGGAAACGCAACCTACGCCAACATCCACCAAATTCACACCATAGATCCACCATGAACCCCCTTTCTATCACTACCATCGATTTTCCTTGAATCTTACCCTATCTCCTCGAATATCACCATCTATTTCGCCGGAACCCTACCGCCGGTGAACAATGCTTACTCTAATAGCCGCCAAAATAACACCCCTAGCTCTCTTCTTTTCCCTCTTTCTAACCTTGCCGTTAGTTTTCTTCGAATCTTGCCGGAAAACTTCGAATCTTGATTTTAAGTTTTCCGGCCAAGACTCAAAGTACGCCAAATATCCTCAAAATAACACCATAGGCTCATCTAAGCCTCCTCTACCCAACCCACATACTCATTTGCTTCGAACCTGCCCGGAGTTCCTCGAATATGAATTTTTAAAATTTCTGGCCATGAACCCTAACTCAATTCTTGGGGATTCTTGATCGTAATATCCCTAATTATGTGTTTTCCTTTGAAAAACACACCATTAGGGATGTTACGGATCAAGAATCCTGGAGGATTCAAGCAATCATGGTTGACCAGAGCAATTCGAATGGCTATTTCAACATTTTCTAGCAAACCCTAGATAAGTATTTCTTCAACTGTTTCCTTTGTTTTGTTTCTGTTTATGCATGCATTTGTTTTTGAGTGTTTTCTTGTGTTCTTCTTTTTAATCGATTTCCTGTTCTTTTCTTTGTTCAGATTAGTCCTATACATGCTGAAAATTCATTAAAAAAAATCTGTTATAAATCTGTTTAGGTTAGTTTAATTTGTTTAAATTCTATTTCTATTTCTTTGTTCTAATTCTGGTTTGATCCTGATTAGTAAATAATTCAAGTAATAAAATGATTCACTTTAATCATTAGTTTAACAAATTAATTAGGTTTTCTTCTATTCTATCTTTGCTGTGTGATTTGTTGTTAATTGATATATTAATTGTTCATGTTAATTTCTGATATTTGTTTAAAATTAGGATCGATTCTGATAATTAGGAGTGTGAATTGGTATAGTTGTTTAGATTAGGTAATAATAATTAGTCTTAAATAAAAAGAGAAAGAAGAAAAGAATCGAGGGCAGTAATTCTGAGAGTTAAAGTGGGGGCATTTTTGGTATAGGTTAATAGTAATTACAGCATGGTTTCAGGGGTAATATAGGTATGGAAAATGGTAGTTTAATTAGATTTGGTAAATAATGAAATGAAATGAGGGTAGAATAGGGATTGTAATGGGTATAGAACCTTCTAGAATAGACAATAGTGTAAACTTTGGCTAAATAAATGTAGTTACTTGTAGCACAAATAAAAAATGAAGGTTAAAAATAAAAATAAATAAGGACTAATGTGTAAAAAAATAAAATTTGAAATTCCCTCCAATTTTATCTATAAAAGGGGCATGTACCTTACTTGTTTTGGAAGTTTTTATCAGCCAAAAAAATTCCCCCCAAAAAAGCTCTCTCTAATTTTCAGATCTAGATTTGAAATCCAAACATTCAAAAATCCAAAAACAATAGAAAATTTAGTAGAAAAACCAAAAACAATCACTGTTTCATTGAAATTTTCAATTTAATTTCAGCTTTCATAGTTCTAAGTCTAGTGTTTGAAGTTCAGAGGTCATTTTGAGTAATTTTAAGCCTAATCAAGCTGGTTTTGGTTGAGTTGTGGTTTGTTGGAATTTTCAGAAATATCCTGGGCGTATTTCGAGTCAATTTCGTATTGTTCAAGCTGTTTTAATTGGGTTTTGTATCTAACTTGGTGTGAAACATCTGCTGGATCATTTGAGACTGTGTTTTGGGTTAAAATTGCTGTTGTGATTTGCTGAAACTGTAGCTGACCTCGTTTCCTGTACTTTGCTCAATTCAAGGTACAAGCTTTAAACTCCTGATAATATGTAATTGAGTTGACTGAATCAAATGGAAAGGACCTCTCAGCTCTTCTACTTAATGATCTTGTTTTTCCTTGTTTCATTTGTGTAAGAGTCAATAATTTAGATCGTTTAAAATTGAGTAGCATAACATTGTAATTCTGTTAGGAGAAGCTGTAGGCCTAGACTAAGATCTGGATAGTGAAATTGAACAGTATAATTTGGACTGTATAATTTGAACATTAGACTGTCAAACCTGTGATTGTCTAGCCATAGTTTAGTATGATCTAATGCTGGCCCTCATTTCATGTTGTATTGATAAGTAGAGACATCAAAATTGGTTTGAATTCACAGTGGGATGTTAGATCAATATATGATATCTATGATTTCAAGTTAAAAAAAAATAATATCTCAAACAGCCTTGTGTTGCGTTAGTTGATACTTAGTAGATTCATTCATGTCTACCTTGATTTTCTCATTTTGTTGTGCCTTTGGTAGCCTCCAGGGATTTAGTAGCAGGTAAATAGATTAACAACGACAGCTAAATTTTAATCCAAATCAATCATGTTTAGATATATAATTGTTCCAAATTTTGTTGAGATTAGCCTATAAATATGTCAAGTAATGATTTGAATAAATGGGAACAACTTTATTATTTGCAAGTTAATAAGTCTGAATGCTGATTTTACTACTGTTTTGAATAACTGGAAAGGCTCAATAATTATTTGGTTCAATTTGAATTGAAGTTAGGCCTGGGTAACGACTAGGGATGGATAGTCCATTTTTGGGGAAATTTGGGCTTCATAGACAGCCCAGATCCTGTTTCAGTCGTATGTCCACTTGGACCTTGGCCCAGTTCATGGCTGGCCTGCCCTTATACATATCTGGACTTTTAATTTTAATCGGGCTGTGTTCAGAGCCCAAGTTGGATGAAGATTCAAAGTTATATGAGCTTATAGTCATGAATATAGTAGCTTTTAAACAACAATGAATAATTAGGGTTTCATCTCTTATTATTAGAGATAAACAGAATAGAAAATATAGTTCACTTTAGAATATCCTTAAATAAAATGAGACGAGCCTCGCCAAATGAAATACAAAATGCGGGGCCCTCAATAAATGTTATATAAAAATATTTAGAAACTCGGGAGGACCGTTTAGCGAATTTCACGGTCTTCTCCAAAGATAATAAACGCGTAGTTGCTTTAGGCGCATATTTTAATAATATTACCTTCCTAAATATGGGTGTACATTTATGTGACCCAAATCCAAATATCAACAAAGTTGAAATGTGTTGACAATCACGGGTGCACTGGTGCGACGTGGTTCGAGACGCATTTTCACGACGTTGTAATTCTTATTAAAAAATAAATAAAATAAAAGCGAGTTATTAATAAAAGGCACATAGGTTAAAACATGTTTGAAATCAAATAAAATCAAATACAACAGTTGAGCGATCGTGCTAGAACCACGGAATCCGGGAATGCCTAACAACTTCTTCCGGGTTAACAAAATTCCTTACTCGAATTTCTGATTTGCAGACTGTTAACAGAGTCATAATTTCCTCGGTTCGGATTCAATCGGTGACTTGGGACACCATTAATATCCCAAGTGGCGACTCTGAAATCTTAATAATCAAATTCGTTTCTGATTGTACTTTAATTGGAAAAACTCCTCTACGCCCGTGCGGGTGTAGGAAAAAGGAGGTCTGACAATTAAGTCAAGATGGTCTGGACCGTTTTGCGTGGTTGAAGTATTCCCTTCAGGTGCTATAGAGATCGCCGCTGAGAAAGACTCTTGTACATTTAGAGTCAATGGGTAGAGATTAAAACTATATGTAGGCATGAACGAACCAAAGGAAGGGTTTGAGATCCACCTGACTGAACCTCAGAGGTCGAGCGAGCCTTAAATGCGCTCACATGCGTGGGAGGCAACCCACGAATGTGTTGTAAGTGTAGTCTATAATATCATATATAAAAAAAAGAAGAAGAAGAGAGGTTGAGCGAATCTTGCGCTCGTGCTACGACGTTAAATCAGGCGTTTCATGGGAGGCAACCCACGATAGTAGAATTTTTAACATGTTGTATATATACAGGTTAGTGCGGAGGACATTGCATCACGAGCCTGGACATATCATGGGTAAGGTAGGCTTTAAAAGAGGTAAAAATAGTGCCTAAAGGGAAAAACAATGAACAGAACCCCAACAATAGGTAGCCAGTAACAGGTCTATCGCGGTCGCGGCGTAACCGCGGTAGGACCGCGGTCGTGACCCCTCTGAAGTTATCCCACCACGGTCATAGCGTAACCGCGATAGGACCACGGTCGTGACCCCTCTCTAAAGTTATCCCACCGCGCTCACGGCGTAACCGCGACAGGACCGCAGTGGACCAGAACGGGCCCAGGTACGACTTGCAGCAGAATTTTTTTTTCTTTTCCCCCTCTTTAATTACCCTAACCTACCTACAACCCCCCAAATTTTTTTCTTTTCTTTTCTTTTTCAAGACTCCGTAGTAATCCTTAAGTAAGTTGTTCTACTTTTCCTTATGTTTTATGTATTTTGCATTATGTAGTGATTATTGTAGATAATTCTTGATTTTGGTTGCAATGGGGTTTTAGACTCCAAGTTTGGTGTTGTAGTTGGTGTTTGGAGTTGATTTGTATAGGTGTGGGGTGTATTTCTAGTTGATAATTTGTGTGTGGGGTGGGTGGTGGTAGCATTTAACTTAATTTATTGGTGTAAGCTTATTGGGGGGGGGGGGTTATAAGGCGAAATTGTATCATTGATAAGTGGCGTGGGGAAAATAGTGGATGTTGTCCACTTTGGGTAATTTTTTGGTGCCAGCGGGTGGCGAAGTCTGAGTATCCATCCGACTGGCACATGTTTGGTTGCCCCTGATTATTATGATGAACTGATTGCAGGTACTATGGCCCGAAAGAAGCGAAGAAACTTGGAAAGCACTTCCGACGTGCCCACTTATGATGCCACCCGGTTCACGTCCAAGGAGGCCTAGGACAGGTTTCATGCGAAAGACACTAAAAGCTTTGTCCCAGAGATTGGTATTGACAGGGCTGCCCTCCGTGTTGAAAAGCCGGACATGTACGAGGAAATCCGCCGGAGGGGGATGGAGTACTTGTTCGATGAACCTGACGCAGCGAACCCAATGATAGTCTGGGAGTTCCGGAACATATGTGCCGTCCAGTGATTGTGCTGGGCAAAGTAGTAGATGCCTCAGTCTAGAAAATTTTTCAGGTCCTGCAGCTGCCACCATTCACTGGTGACAATAATTATTACCACAATTCTCCAGGGATCGATTGGGGCACTCTAATTGAGTCCATATGCTTAGGGGGATGTCCTGTTTGGATTCAGGAAAACATGACCCTGCATTCCAAGTCATTCACATGGGAAGCTATGTGCTGGTTCACCATGATTTGTAGCAGATGACTAAGGGGTTTTGCTTCCCCTCACTTGTGACGCGGTTATGCATGTTGGTTGATGTTCCAGTCAATCCTACGGATGGCACTTTACCCCCCAAAATAGATTTTCGAGCGTCAAAGATCAAAGTGGGCAGAGATACACCTACACACATTGACCTGGACGATGATAATGACGCCCCAACACCCATGGCACCACCCAGGAGGTCTTATGATGCAGTTGGATCCTCACGGTAACCCTAAACTGGGGTGGAATTCTCTAGATCATACTCCAGCTGACCCTTTTTTCCTTCGGTGGAGGAAGACGTGGCAGAACTTCGCTCCTCGGTAGATAGCCTGCATGTTCGTTTGGATGCCATGTCTAGACGGTAGGCTAGGTCTAAGATCCGGGTGATAGCTTGGTTCCGTGCTTTAGGGAGGGACTGTCACGTGGATCCCAACACTGTCTCTGACTCCGACTGAAGAGAAGTTCTCTTACCCTTCTGCTCTTTAATTGTTTTATGACATGAGGACATGCCATACTCTTTGTGTGTGTGTGGGGGGGGGGGGGTAGGAGACTTGGATATGTGTATATATGATTTGTGTATATATGTTTTTGTATATGTAGCTTAGATGTCACCGACTTGCCCCAACGAAGGACACTTGTAGATGGGTTTCTTGAGGGTTAAGGTCGGATATATAAAAAAAAATAGAAAAGTTAGGAGACTCTTCCTGATGACGGAACAACTAGACAGTATTCTTGAGGGAAGTAGTCTAATCAAAAAGCCAAAAAGATTTTTTATTTTCTTTTTAGGTAGTGTAGTAATTCCCCCTTGGTTTTTCTTTTGACCACGGTTCTTTTCCAAGGGTTTTTGCTTGAACCAGGTTAGGTAGATTTTTCTTTAATAGATTTTAGGACCCTTCGGACTCTTGTGGGATAAGAAGGATAGGGAAAGAATGCATCCCGTGGTGTTCATACCTGCAAATACTTAAAACGAACTTGAGGGTGCGAATTCTAGGCACACGTGTAGACTCTTAATCTTATGCCTTAATTTTGCACACCTTGTCTTATTTGAATGCTCACGTGAATGTGTTGACAAACTAATTCAGAATGAGTTACATGCGAGATTATACACGTATTCTGTGCTTGCATGCGATACCTAGAACTTGCCCCGTGTGTGCGCAAAGCGAAATAGTAGTTGTTTGTTCTTAGAGATGATTTAGGCATTTCTTTGTGTAACCTATATAATCATGAATCCACCTGTACATATTACCATAGTTAACCCCTTTGAGCCTATAATCCTTTTTCTTTGGCAACGACATTACAAGCCTTACCTATTTGTTTGAATTAACCATTTATTTGAACCTTTTCACCTCTCATGAGCACTTGAATTGTTATGAACCTTGTAAAAGTTAAAGTGTAGGTTGGTCGGTTTGGCTTGTGAGTGAAACTAATTGAATAAGGACAAAGGTGCACTGTTTCGAAAAAGGAAGAGCCACTTGAATTGAAAAAAAAAATATAGTTGGATTGTTGTGAAAAAAAAAATTCCTTGTTAAGTGGTGGCTCTTAACGTAAGTGTGCTTAAAGAAGAATGGGGTAATTTACATTGATGTGAAGGTGGAATTTTGGGGTGACATAAGGATGAGGTTTAATTGAGAAATGTATGTATTAAAGTGCTTAGGGAGGTGTAGTCACTCTTATATCTAAATGTATCCTACCCGTCCCGTGGCGTACATTACAACCAAATGAAGCCCTATTGATCTTAGACTGAACAATTTGATTAGTAGAGTATTACACTAAGGGCAAGCTTATGATTTATCTGTTTGGCATATGAATGTTCTTTGCTGAGAGTGAGTGAATTCGTTTATTCTACAGTTCCTTGTTGTGTGATTTGATATGTGTGGAACTTCTCTCAAAAATGTAATGTGAGGGCATTTAACTCAAGAAGAAAAAGCAAGTCTTCACTTCTGTTAGAGTACCTAGAGTAAGCATGAGTGTGGCATGACATTAGAGTCTTCATCTGAGGTGTGGCTATTGCACTGCTTAGGTTGTTCTGTCATAATAGCAGGTGTGACATAAAAAGGGTAATGCATCTAACTAATAGGCCTCGAAGTGTGGTTCAACTTGCTCGAGGACGAGCAATCATTTAAGTGTGGGGTGTTGATAATAGGTGAATTAGACTATAACTATACCCTAAAGAACCACATTTTTGTATAGCTTTGTTGTAAATATCAACCATGTTTAATGCTTTGCAAGCTATATCTAACGAAAGAAGTCGATGGAGCAAGTTTGGGATCAATTACAGAGAAAAGGAGGCCAATCAAACAATGCCCAAGAAATGCACCAAGTGAAAAGTCAAAAGCAGTGCTGAACTTGGCCTGCCGCGGTCAGACCGTAACCGCGGTAGGACTGCGGCAGAGCAGAGCTGCAAATTCAGAGAACCTATTTGGCCGCGGTCCCAGCGTAACCGTGGTGGGACCGCGGCAGAACGCGAAAAAGCCAGGGACGAAAGTGTCAACTCGGAAAAACTTGATGTAAAACCCTTATAAAAAGTAAGAATGCGGCCACATTAGGGCAGATTTGTTTAGAGAGTACTTTGGGCAAGAAACACAAGTGTGAGAGATCATCCAAAACATCATAGTTCTTTATTTCTTCTTTTTCTAGCAATTTTTCATGATAAATATTTTTGTAGTTTATCTTCAAGTGGTTATGAGTAGCTAAATACTTTATTCTAAGGTTTTGATGGAACCTATTGAAGGATGAACTTCTTGATTATGTTCATATAGTTTGCCGCTTAATCTCTATTTGTTCAATTACGTGTTTATTGTAGTTAATTGATAGGATCCTCAATTAGCTGTGCCTATTTAGTGTGCATAACTCGGAAGAGAGTGCATATTTAGGTAATTATTAAACAACACCACTCCCAAAGTATAAGAGGGATCCATAACTATGGGTTTAAAGGCGGGATTAAGGATAACGAAGCCTTGGGTGTAATCTAAAGTGAACTGTAATAAACAAAGTCAGCTAGCGTAGCTCGGGAGAGTGCGTCTAGTAAATTATTGCAATTACTCAGGAGAGATTTACGGTAAAAAGAGTGCTCATGATTGATAGAGATATTTTGGTGAATCTATATGAAACATAACTTGAAGGGATTCCATCAATAGGGGAAATCACTAGCTTAGAACCTTCTCATTATTATTTTCAACCCAAGCATATTTAGTTTACAGCTGTTTATTTGTTTATTTTTAATCTTAGTTAGTAGAAATACCATCAACTATTGTTTAAAACATTTGGGGAAGTTGATTATAAAGAATTTAGTAATTCCAACAATGGAAATTGATAGGTTAATTCTCTGTGAGATTCGACTCCGTACTTGTAAACCGGATTACATTTGCAACAACCACATTGTCCTTTTTAGAAGGCATAGTTGGGCGTGATCAAAGACGTCTGTACTTATCTTCGAGAGATTGCAGAACCTGTAGGAAAACTTCACCTTCTTGAATTCTTATCGTGCGATATTGTTTTAGCCTGAAGTGTAACTCTTTGACTTCCACGCATTTGTATGCACACAGAGTGCTCGGTATAAGTTGTGCATTGAAAGATTGTGATTCCTTGGATGAGGTACGAGATATCACTTCTGTGTATTGATGTTGGGCCAGTCTGGAGGAATTGAGGCCGGGTTTTAACTATATATTGAGCACTGAGGTGTTGATTGTGTGATCTCGTGCTTGTGGATTTATATGTCTGATAGTGTCCCTACTAGTAAAAATGGTGGCAGGATGCATACGTGATGAGTATGATGCGACCGCGAGATGAGATCATATGATTTGAATGTGACGAGAAGGTACTAGTGAAGGTTTCACCTATTTAAGACTCCAGGTGTGTTTATAGACTCGTTCGAGGACGAACGTTTGGTTAAGAGGAGGAGGATGTAACGACCCGGCCTGCCATTTTGAGAGTTATAGCCCTATTTCCCCTATCTATGCTTCTTTATTTATTGTTCAGCTGTGTTGAGTTGTATCGAGTTGGTAGATTTGAGTTCAGAGTAGTTTTGGAGTGAAATGAACACTTAGTCTCTTAGTTAGAAAGCTAAGTTAGAAAAAGTCAATCGGAAGTTGACTTATAAGTAAACAAATTCGGATTTGGAATTTTATGATCCGAATAGCTTCGCTTGGTCATTTTAGACTTAGGAGTATGTCCGGAATATAATTTGGAGGTCCGTGGTAAAATTAGGCTTGAATTGGCGAATGTTGAAAGTTTAGAAATTCTTAGGCTTGAATTCGAGGTTGATTTGGTGTTTTGGTGTTGTTTTAGGTGTTCTGGAGGTTCGAATAAGTTTGGGTAGTGATATATGACTTTTTAAAATTATTGGTTGAGGTCTCAAGGACCTCAGGTAAATTTCGGATCGGTTTGGGTTGTGTTGCGCTCGTTTTTCTTATGTTTCGACGTCAATTCTTCAAGCATAAATGATATCATACTGAACAAATGAGCTCATATTTCGTTTTTATTGAAGCATTAGATCCGTATCATAATTACGGACCCGTAGCAAAAAGAATCATCAAATTTGAACATCGTATGAGGATTTTATGGTTATTTTACTAAGAATTAGATTGCCAGATTTTTCAGTTTAATTACAAAATTGCCACTAGCAGCGTATTTGCAAATATTAAAACCTACATATCTCATTCATTGTAAGGTCAAATTGAGTGATTCAAAAGACTAAATTGACTAGAATTTTACAAGGAATCCATTTGAGGCATAAAATATGAATTTCGAGATCATTTGACACGATAAACGATGCAGAATAACTGACAGAAAAATATATAAAACTAGGGTTTGTTCTTTTGGTGATATTTTGAGTTGGGGACCTCGGATTTGGGCAATTTTGGAGTCAATTTTCATCATATGGATTGGGGTAAGTGTTCTCTACTCGATTTTGGTTATATTTTATGAGTCTATGTTTATTTTTGGGATTTGATTGATGATTTCAAAGTGAAATTGAGGAAGTTAGGGTTTGAGTTTTGGAGAGTTTTAAGTGAGGATTTGACGGCTCAAACGACATCCGATTTTGACGACTTTTATATGGTTAGACTCGGGAGAGAACTTTGATTATTATTCTATAATTTTTGACTGATTCTGAATGTGGGCGGGTCGAGTTTTGGCCGATTTTGAGTTTTTGGCATATTTTGTAGTTTTTATTGTGAAATTTGACTCTTTGGCACATGGTGATGGTATTAATCTGATTATGGTTAGATTTGGAGTTTTTGGAGACCGAGTCCAGAGACGAGGGCATCCCAGAGTAGGGTTTTATGCGGTTGGGGTAAGTAACAGTTTTAACTCTGGCTTTGAGGGTATAAACCTGAAGAAATTGATATCATGTGATTGGTTGGAGGTGATACCCATGCTAGGTGACTAGCGTGTGGGTGTATACCTCGAGGGATTGAGACTTGGTCCATCCCGTGAGGCTGCGACGCCTAATAGCTACGCTTGAAAAAACATGGCCTATAACATATCAAAGATTGCGCTTCAAAAGTGTAGCTATAGTTCAGGGTGTACATAGGTCGGGTTGGTTCGAATTTTATAATTATCAAACCAAACTAATTGTGTCGGGTTATTAAATCTAAAGACCAAATCAAACCAATAAAACTCGGGTTTTTCACTCTTGATTTTTCTCGGGGTTTTTCAAATATTTTTTCCCGGTAAAATCTTCGTAGAACAAAACATATAAATTGTGCTCAAAATATTTCTTTAATCCTAGAAAGATACAACTACATAAAATATTTTTCAAGAAAATAAT
>MU744571.1:24429-45628 GCA_026770625.1 Nicotiana glauca | reverse complement strand
AATGAAGGAAACTAATGCAATAGTAGCTTTTTGATTTTTCTCTTGTTTTTTTTTTTTTTTGATTTTGAAGAACTAGTTCTAAAATTGAATTTGAAAATCAAATTAGACACTCAGATCTGCAGAAGATGATATTTGGGGAATTTTTTAGGGTCCAAAGCCTGTTAATGAAGCAAAGATCATTCCCTTTTATAGGCACCAATGAGGCCTTATCAGATTTTTTCCTTTTCTATCCTTGTCCCTCTTTATTTTCACAATAATCCCTTATTTCTTAACTTGTTACACAAGTAAGCACACTATGTTTACTGAAATATTCACTAAAGTCCCATTCTAGAAGAGTCTAAGATGTTCTAGTGAATTCCAATTCAGTTCTAAAAGATTCTTTACCTTTGAATTTCCCCAACTACCCTTACTTTATCCTAAAACTACTGATCTAATACAGCTATTCCCAAACAATTCCCTAAGCTTTGAAAGATGAATTTTAGCTGTAATTAATCGAACCAACTTAACAAGCAATAATCAACAAAACATTTTGGAGTAGTGAATTAACTGCTTCACATTATGTTTAAACCAAATTAAACTATCAAATGAAGAACTAAATCACAAGCTAACTAATTAGACTTGATAACCACAAAACAAACAGAATCATATAAACAAGAATAGAATCAGACATTTAACCAAATCAGATATCAATATTTAACAAAACAAAACTGCAAAGCTCAAAAAACAGATACGAATGCAAAGCTAAGTCTAAAGAGAAATCTAGACTAAATTATTGACCGACTAACACAAATATGCACAAAACTAATAAAACCAGAAATCAAAACGAACTAGAATTAGGCAATCAATCAGAACATGAAATCCTAACAGAATTGACAAAGTTAACACGAAAATTGAACTAGAAACTAACAGGTATCAGAACAGAAGCAACATAAGAAAATTAAACAAAAGAAAATACTTACTGACACGATTCAAAACTCCTTTGTCCTTCGATTTGGAATTTGAATAATTCTGGTGGTATTTGACTGCCTTTGACGTTGAATTCTTCATGCGGAAGATGAAGGGATCACATGATATCAGTTTGGGGTGGTTTGGGACAATAAGGGTTTTGGCCGGAAAACTTCAAACTAAAATTCGAGGAGTTCCGATTGGATTCGAAGAGTGGGGCTTTGGGGTTCGATAGAGGACGGGGAGGGAAACCTGTGGTGTAATTTTGGTGGTGATTGGAGAAAGTTGTGTGGTGGCCGGAAAATCTTTGATTTGATATTTGACAAGTTTGGCCGGGATTTGAAGGGAAAGGTTTGAAGATTCGAGATGAGGGAGAAGAGGGGATTTTGGGGTGTTATTTTGGTAGTAATCGGAGACGGGCCGCCGCCGTGGACGATTTTCGGCGGCGGCATGCGGTGGTGTTACAGGGTCTGTGGATGGGGTGTGTTTGAGACGATGAAACGGGGGTGGGGGGTGTTCCGACAGATTCATATTATTGGACCCTTAGTTCGCAGCCGTTGGATTAGTTATCATCGACGGCTGAGATGTACTTGACCTGATACGACGTCGTTTGGATAGAGTGCGGGACTGGACCGGGTGGGGTTGATTTGGGCCTGGGCATGGGTGATTTAATTGGGCTAGGCGGATACATTAGCAAGAGGCCCAGTTCGAGCCTCTATATAAACATCATTTTTTTAATTGTAACTTTTATTTCCTTTTTTTTGTTTATTTGTTTTCACTTGTACTTTGTATTTTTTTGATTTTATAAAAATACAAAATTAAAATAAAAACCTAATTTATTTACAAAATTAAGCTAATTAATTCCTACAAATTGACCAAGTCTTATTTAAAGTGAAATCAAGACAAATTCAACAATTAACAATTAAAAATGCGAAAATGGACTATTTTTGTTATTTTCTTTAGATTTTGTTCTAAAAACAACTTAACCACTAATTAATCCTACAATATGAAATTAAACCCTAAACGCAAATGTCAAGCGTATGTTTTATATTTTTCATATGAATTAAATGCACAAATAAAATACAAACAATTAACACAAAAATCCACAAAAACTACAAAATAAAGAAAGAAATCATTTTGTTTGAATTTTTGGGAATAATTCACATACAGGGCAAAAATCACGTGCTCACAATAGGAACGTACCCATACGTACCTTTTTGGGTTATGAGACAAGCGGGTAGGAAGCAGGTTATACCAAGGGTCGACAAGATGAGTCACTTCCGGGTTGACTTCTAGAATGACGATAGCCCGTACAAGTGTCAGGCTCAGCATATGTGGCATTGCAAAATTGTCTTGGGAAAGGACACCATTGAACCAGACAGATACCATGCTGGTTGTACCCCACATTATTCAGGCTGGCTAGAGGATAATTACAATGGTCTAGGTCAACCCGGGTTTGTTCGTGGTCACAAGATCATCGATGAAAAGGCTGAAGCACAGGTCAAGTACAACCAACTGCACAAGAGAATTCAGGAATGTGAAAATGAGAACCGTGAAATACAAGAAGCCAATCAAAAACTAATTGAAGAATGGAAGGATATGGCCGTCAGCGCCAACAAACGATTGGTCTGCTTGGAGTGAGGTATAGTGGAATTGGAAAAGACGTTTCTAAAGAGGGTTGAAGACTTCTGGACTGCTGAAGGAAATGAAGGCGAACATCTGGCTAGATCCTACTTGCTACTAGGACTGCGCGAGCTGGGAGAGCTGTTCGATGGAGCCAACAACGCCGAGTCCGTGGAAGGTCCCTCCGGGACCAAATAGATAGGAATTTCCATTTTTCACTTTATAAGATGTAATAAGGTCAATGTCCATTAGTAGATTTTTCTTTCTTATTATTTAGTGTCGTTTTGGGATTTGTCTACCTTTTATCAATAAAATGAGGCATTTAGGATTCTAAGTTCTCCAAATTAACCTGTCTCTAGACCTAACTCGGGCACAACGAGGTCCCCAACATTAGGACACGCTTTATATTTCAGAACTATGTGTTTAAATATTGCAACATTTTTTTATAATCCTTACTAACTTGTTGCCTTTTTGTTTTTACTTTTTGTTCATTCCCCTCCCCAAAGGTTAGTTCGTGAACTCTGGCAACATCATCATATTTTACGAGATCCAGGGACCCTCTACCTAATCCTTCTCCAAGTCCTGTCAGACATAAAAAAAAGGAAAATGGAAGATTCAAACAACTCATCTGAACGGGTAGAGGTCAATCATGGTGCTCTGGTCCCCAAGGAGGATGCATCCCAACTAGAACAAAAGTTGTTGAAGTTTCAGGAAGAACTTGATCAAGTCTGAAATCTAGCAAATCTGTCATTTTCCCTCATCGCTCCAGAGATTACTTTCCCAAATAATCAGAATCCCGTACCTCCACAAAATATCCCAAAGCAACAAAACCATCCCGCTCCTCACCACCACTGCAACATTTGCCACACTTCTAACAATACTCCACTGCTCATCCTAGAACTCCAGAATTCCACAAATGACCACTGCAACACCTAACACAATACCCCCATCTACGTGGAGACTGTGCCATACTCCACTCAGCCCATCTCAAGCACACCCGAGTCCAGTGATAAGGACTTGCTCATCATAAATCTGGCCGAAGAGCTTAAAAAGTTGACTAGCAGAATTCAAGGTGTTGAAGATAGTAAGGGAATTGAGGGGCTAAACTATGAAGATCTATGCATACAACCCGATGTCGAACTGTCCGAGGGGTACAAACCTCTAAAGTTCGAAATGTTTGATGGTATAGGGGATCCCAAGGTTCACTTGAGAACATACTGTGACAAGATGGCCGGAGTAGGAAGAGATGAGAAAATCTGCATGAAGCTTTTCATGAGGATCTTGAAGGGAGACGCCTTATCTTGGTACATTAGCCAGGATCCAAAGAAGTGGTGTGACGTCTGATTTTATGGACAGATTCAGGTTCAATACAGAGAATGCACCAGATGTGTTCTATATTCAGAACTTGTAGAAGAAACCCACAGATACCTTCCGTGAGTATGCTACTCGATGGAGATCAGAAGCTGCTAAGGTTAGGCCTGCTTTGGAAGAAGAGAAAATGAACAAATTCTTTGTTCGAGCTCAAGACCCACAATATTATGAGAGGATGATGCTGATTGAGAATCACAAATTTTCGGATACCATCAAGCTAGGAGAGAGGATCGAGGAAGGCATCAAGAGTGGTATGGTTACAAATTTTGAAGTCTTGCAAGCTGCAAATAAGGCTTTATAGTCTGGTGGTACGTCTAAGAAAAAGGACGTAGGTTCTGTAATGGTTTCATAGAGAACCAAATCCCCCATCAAGTATCAAACATACCCAATACCTCCACCTACATATCAACCTACTCCAAACTACCAAGCACACTCACCCTCTTACCATACTCCACCACCCACTTATCAATCAGCTCCACTTCCCGTATAACAGCACACTTCTCCCAAACACTCCCAGCCAACATATGTTTACCAAGCATACAACACTCAACCATCCCACTGCTCACCTCCCTCACGTCAAAACTTCCCTAGACCTCGACCAAATTTTGACCGCAGACCTCCCAAACAGTATACCGCCATTGCTGAACCAATTGAACAGTTGTACGAAAGACTCAAAGCTACTGGTTATGTCACCTCTATCCCTGCTATAACCCCAGAAAAATCTTCTCAGTGGGTCAATCCAAATAAATCATGTGCATACTATTCCGGCATGAAAGGGCATACCATTGATGAATGCCGCTCTCTGAAGGATAAGATCCAGACCTTGATTAACAACAAGATCATTGTAGCAAAGAAGCCTGCTCCAAATGTTCGCAATAACCCTCTGCCAGACCACAAAGGAAGAGGTGTTAACATGATTGAGATAGAGGATGATTGGGACCCCAAGGGATCAATCGATTTAATCACAGAAGGCGACAATCCAAAGAAACCAGTAGTCACCCTTAATTCGATTGTGGTCCAGATTCATACTTTTGGGGACACCGAGGTAAACATGTCCGTGCCACTCGAGTTTAAAACACCATCCTCTGCAAAGATTCCAGCGCCGATTGAGGTTGAGTTTATGTCACCAGTAAACACACCTACACCATTTGAAGTTGCAGTCTTACTGCCTGAGGGGCCTACTCCGATCGGAGTAAAGATAGACACGACAATTCCAGTGGCAATGTCTGCAGTAACACCATTCCACACAAAGGCTATACCTTGGGACTACACAGCTGAGGCTAGAAGAAAGGGGAAGGCCAAGTTTGGGGAAACCGTTGCAGCACAGAGTATGACAAGAACCGGCAGGGTTTATACCCTGGAGCATTTGGCTGAGTCAAGCAAGCAGGCCTTTAGTCGGCCAACCATCACTGAAACTGGGCCCGATGATCTATGGGAAAGATACAAGCCAAAGAATACTCAGTCATTGATCAGCTGAACAAAACACCAGCACAGATTTCTATCCTTGCTTTGCTACAAATTTTCGATGCACACAAGAATGCCTTGTTAAGAATGCTGAGTGAGGCATATGTACCAAGTAACATCACCGGCAGAGAGATGGCTAACATGGTAGGGCAGGTATTGGAAAGTCACAAAATCACTTTTCACGAAGATGAGTTGCCGCCAGAGGGGTTGAGTCACAACAAGGCATTGCACATCACCATGTAGTGTGAAGATTATTTTATTACCAGGATCTTGGTCGATGGGGGTCCAGTCTCAACATTTGTCCGTTGGTAACACTTAGGACATTGGGAAAAAGAGCTGCATGAAATCAAGGACGGGGCCATCAACATTAAAGCTTTCGACGATTCTCAAAGGTCTACTATTGGGGAAATTAGCTTGTGTTTGCAAATGGGACCTACTTGGTTTGATGTTGATTTCAAGTGATAAACGTGCCAGCATCTTACAATCTGTTGTTGGGATGACCATGGATTCATGCTGCGAGGGCTGTAGCATCAACACTACATTAGGCAGTAAAGTTTGAGTGGAATCACCAAGAGGTGATCATTCACGACAACGGTAGCAATCCCATATACAGTCGCCAGACCATTCCAGCAATCGGAGGTAGAAGAAATATAGGTGGGGAGACTTACCACCACATTGAGTGAGTTAACGCCGTTGATAAAGACAAATGGTGGGACAACAAAATTGAAAGCATATTGAACTGGAGCAGGTATGAACCTGGCAAGGGACTTGGCAAGAACCTCTAAGGAATTGCTAAGACCATCAAGCTCAAGAAACATGTCACCACCTTAGGATTAGGATATGAGTATACTTGGGAGGAATTCAACCACTGGTCGCCACCATGGCACGGTCCTTACTATTCTTTGGAGCAGCCAATATCCCATTTGGAGCAGACTTTATAACCGGCCGAGGTTATCTATGGGTTAGAAGAAGAGGAAGCACTGTCAGCAGTGAGGAATTTGTTCCTAGAAGACGATGATATGGATTGTTGTATCGTTTTCGAGTAGGAGAGGGAGGAAAGCTCTTCCATACAAGCTATAAGCAGAGGAGCATGTCTGAACAACTGGACTATCAGAACCACCAGAGCCCGGCGATCCTCGGGGTAGCAAGGCTGAACAAGCATCATGCACTATTTTATTTTACTAGTTTACCTTCTTTTAGCATTTTTGTTTTTCCGCAAGAAAGAGCTCCAATGTTCAAAAATAGTTATGGAATTTATCAAAGCATTTCGATTTTCTTATAAATCTTACTCTTATTATTTTCTCTCATTACTTTACTTATACAACATTACTATTACTTATCTTGATGAACCAATGACTGTGACATGCAATGAGACAATGCAACAAATGGACGTAGATTCAGAGGAAGATGATATACCAGAAGAGATTGTTAAAGAAGTTGAGAATTTTGAGAACTGACCTAAGTCCAACCTGGACGAGACTGAGATTGTTCATTTGGGAGATGAAGAGAAATTCAAAGAAACACGAATCAGCATTCACTTATCACCGTCAGAAAAGAAGGAATACATAGAGTTTCTAAGAGAATATGAGGACATATTTGCCTGGTCGTACGATGACATGACTGGTCTGAGTACATCTATTGTGGCTCACAAATTTCCAACCAATCCAGCCTATCCGGTAAAACAGGAGCTCAGAAAGTTCAAGCCAGACATGAGTTTGAAAATCAAGGAAGAAGTCACTAAGCAGGTCAAAGCTAAGGTTCTCAGAGTAGTGGAATATTCAACATGGTTAGCAAACATTGTGCCAGTACCGAAGAAGGACGGGAAGGTTAGAGTCTGTGTCGACTACCGGGATCTCAACCGGACCAGTCCAAAAAATGACTTCCCCTTGCCAAACATACACACAAGCACGAGTTGCAATAATTTGTAGATTGTTTCGCTGGGTATCATCAGATCTGGACGGATGACGAAGATGCTGAGAAAACAGCTTTCATTACGTCGTGGGGAATGTACTACTACAAAATGATGTCATTCGGGTTAAAGAA
Organism: Nicotiana glauca; assembly: GCA_026770625.1. NCBI lineage: Eukaryota > Viridiplantae > Streptophyta > Magnoliopsida > Solanales > Solanaceae > Nicotiana > Nicotiana glauca. Next base: position 38,182 of record MU744571.1, on the reverse strand, counting down.
TGCAGGGGCCACCTACATGAGGGCCATGACTACCATTTTCCATGACATGATACATAAGGAGATCGAAGTATATGTAGATGATATCATCATCAAGTCCAAGAAGTCCACTGATCACATGGAAGATCTGAGGAAGTTTTTCAACAGATTGCGAAGGTACAACCTGAAACTGAATCCCGCAAAATGTGCATTCGGGGTTCTAGCTGGAAAATTGCTTGGGTTCATTGTGAGTCGCTGGGGAATAGAACTGGATCCATCGAAAATCAAAGCTATCCAAGAATTAACACCACCAAGGAACACGAAAGATTTAATGATCTTCTTAGGGAGACTTAACTACATTAGTCGGTTCATAGCACAATCTACAATTATCTGTGAGCCGATCTTCAAGATATTGAAGAAGGATGCCACCACTGAATGGATTGATGACTGCCAGAAAGCTATTGACAGAATCAATGAATACTTGTCAACGCCACCAGTTTTGGTCCCACCTGAACTAGGTAGACCTTTGCTACTTTATATCGCAGTGCTAGATGGTGCCTTTGGCTACGTCCTGGAGTAGCATGATGAGACAGGAAAGAAAGAACATGCCATTTACTACCTTAGCAAAAAGTTCACTCCATACGAGGCCTGGTATTCTCTGTTAGAACGCACATGTTGTGCTTTAACTTGGGTAGCCCAGAAGTTGAGGCACTACTTCTTTTCCTATACTACATATCTCATATTAAGGATGGATCCTTTGAAATACATCTTTCAAAAGCACATGCTCACTGGCAAGCTCGCCAAGTGGCAGATCATGTTGAGTGAATTCGATATTGTCTACGTGACCTAGAAAGCAGTCAAAGGACAGGCACTAGCGGATCACCTTGTTGAAAACCCTGTGGATGGAGAATACGAGCCCCTAAAGACGTATTTTCTAGATGAAGAGGTATAATTCATAGGAGAAGATATTGTAGAGTCCTATGACGGTTGGAGATTGTTTTTGACGGAGAATCAAATTTTAAAGGAGTTGGCATAGGAGCAGTCCTAATGTCAGAAATAGGTCAGCACTATCTGGTGTCTGCCAAACTTAGATTCCCGTGCACCAACACTATGGCCGAGTATGAAGCCTGCATCTTAGGGATCAAGATGGCCATTGACATGAACATACAAGAGTTTCTAATAATTGGAGATTCGGACCTACTCATACATTAGGTACGAGAAGAATGGGCGACCAAGAATTTCAAGATACTCCCTTATTTGCACCATGTATAGGAGTTGAGAAAGAGTTTCACAAAGATAGAGTTCCAGCATGTTCCTAGAGTCCAGAATGAGTTTGCCGATGCATTGTCTACCCTGTCATCCATGATACAGCATCCAGATACGAACTTCATTGATCTTATTTCGGTGAAAATCCATGATCAACCAACTTATTATGCTCATGTCGAGGAAGAAGCAGATGGAAAACCTTGGTTTCACGACATCAAGGAATATTTGGCAAAAGGAGAATACCCAAAGCTTGCAAATACTACTCAGAAGCGCACACTTCGAAAATTGTCCAACAATTTCTTTCACAGTAGAGGAATCCTGTATATGAGGACTCCGGATTTGGGATTACTAAGGTGTGTTGACGCGAAGGAAACATCTAAACTGCTAGAGGAAATTCATGTCGGGACCTGTGGTCGACATATGAATGGCTTTGTCTTAGCCAAGAAGATACTCCGTGCTGGTTACTTTTGGATGACTATGGAGACGGACTGCATCCAGTACGTCAGAAAATGCCACCGCTGCCAGATACATACAAACATGATAAGGGTGCCACCAAATGAGCGTAATGCAACATGACACCATGGCCTTTCGCCGCTTGGGGAATGGATATTATTGGTCCAATCGAGCCGGCCACTTCCAACGGGCACAGATTCATCCTCATGGAAATTGACTATTTTACCAAATGGGTCGAAGCAACATCTTACAAAGCAGTGACTAAGAAAGTCGTGGCAGACTTTGTCCGTGATCGTATTATTTGTCCGTTAGGGATCTCGGAATCAATCATTACTGATAATGGCTCCAACCTCAATAGTGACTTGATGAAAGCTATGCGTAAAACCTTCAAGATCAGACACAAAATTTCTATAGCCTACAGACCTCAGATGAACAGAGCCGTAGAGGCCGCCAACAAGAACATTAAGAAGATATTAAGAAAAATGGTAGAAAAGCATAAGCAGTGGCATGAGAAGCTATCATTTGCTTTATCGGGGTATCGCACCATAGTTTGCACATCAATTGGTGCAACTCCCTATATGTTGGTTTATGGTACAGAGGCAGTCATTCCCACCGAAGTAGAAATTCCTTCCTTAAGGATCATACAAGAAGTTGAGCTCAACGACACAGAATGGGTGAGAAGTCGCTATGAGCAGCTGGCTCGTATAGATGGGAAGAGAAAGAATGCAGTTTTCCACGGTTAGCTTTATCAGAACAGAATGTCCAGAGCTTTCAACAAGAGAGTCAAGCCAAGATGGTTCACACCGGGGCAGCTGGTGTTAAAGAAAATTTTGCCCCACCAAGATGAGGCCAAAGGGAAATTCTCTCATAATTGGCAGGGTCCATAGGTGGTTCATCGGGTTCTTCCAGGAGGAGCCCTTATACTTGCAGAAATGGACGGAGAATTTAGCCTAAGCCAATCAATTCAGATGCTATCAAGCGCTACTATGTGTAATCTTCATGCTTTTCCTATATGATGTAATTTGAACTACGTCTGACCTGATTCCCCTTTAAGAGGGGATATGTAGGCAGCCTTATGGGTTCGGTCACAATTCAATAAAATTTCATTTCCCCCCGCAATTGGAAACTGGGGCAGAATTTTGAGGAGCACCCTAAAAATTCTAAAGTAACTTCAGCCAATCATCGCAAGCAATCATCAGAAATAGCAGCACGGTAAACTGAGGCGGAATTTTAAGGAGGAATCCTCAAAATTCTGAAGCGCGAGAGGTTGCAATGTCCTGAACCATGTCACAGCCGTCGGTTCATCTAAAACTATTTCTTAAATATATAGTTATGTCATATCTTTAACAAACTCATGCATGTTTATTATCTAAATCTCTTTGTTCAGCAACGCTATCCCTATGATACATACCATGTCATCAGATCAAAGCCGAACAGGGCAAGCAAAACCCAGGGGGGACACGAACTAACCTTTCTCCTTTACAAAACTCACGATTTTTCTTTGGATGCAGGCACCCAAGTCGTAACATCATATATTATACACTCATACTGTTCAGGAATACAACTCTCAGAACTTTCACACCTATTCACAGTTGTTATCCGCATACAATATCCCCAACAGCCACAATATCACAATCAGCTATCAACTATCATCTAAGAAATTTTATTACTATTCGCCTTTTATCTCTTGCATAAGGCTACCATTATGCCTTCCGAGACTAAGCATTGTCTCTATCTGCATTCCTGCATTGCATAAGGCTACTATTCTGCCTTCCGAGACTAAGCATTGTCTCCATCTATATTCCTGCATTGCATAAGGCTACCATTCTGCCTTCCGAGACTAAGCATTGTCTCCATCTGCATTCCTCTTGCATAAGGCTACCATTCTGCCTTCCGAGACGAAGCATTGTCTCCACCTGCATTCTTGCATTGCATAAGGCTACCATTTTGCCTTCCGAAACTAAGCTATGTCTCCATCTGCATTATTACATTGCATAAGGCTACCATTCTTCCTTCCGAGACTAAGCTTTGTCTCCATCTGCATTCTTGCATTGCATAAGGCTACCATTCTGCCTTTTGAGGTTAAGCTCTACCTCTATCTGCATGGCTGAAATATCGTCGCTTTATTTACACCTGCATTGGCTGAAATATCACCGCTTTATTTACACTTGCATTGGCTGAAAGATCGCCGCTTTATTTACACATGCGATGGCTGAAATATCGCCACTTTGTTCACATTGCACAGCTGAAAGATCGCCGCTTTGTTTACCTGCATCGGCTGAAATATCGCCACTTTGTTTACGTTTGCACGGCTGAAATATCGCCACTTTATTTATATTGCAAAGCTAAAAGATCGCCATCTTCTGCATTACATGGGCTGAAAGATCGCCAAATACTACATCTCATGGGTTGAAAGATCGCCAAAACTATCCAAAGGCATCATTGTTTAGAGGCACCATTTTCATAGCCCGAGAACGCCATGTCATGGCCTAAGGACCCCTTTTAATCCCTTGCATATCATTATTCAAATGCATCATAGTTCGGAGGCATCATTATCATAGCCCGAGAGCATCATTTCATGGCCTGCGAATCCTTTATTATGCACTTCATATCCCAGGATGTCATGGTCTGAGGACGTCATCCTAACCGTCCAAGGACAGCATTCATGGTCCGACGGGAAATTGCATCATGTTTAAATTTATGAAAAATATATGCTTGTATTGTTTATTTGCAGGTAAACCGCCGAGCAATGTCCATCTCAGCAGGAGCGACCCCGCTCCGGTTCCCGCAGCCCTATTAGACTTTAACTATTTATCCCAACCTAAATATCGCGTCCGTTCTTGAAAGACCTTCATCGGCATATTCCGCCGACGGATCCTAAACTACGTATGGCACGATTCTTGTAAGACCAGGGATATGTAGGCAGCTTAGGAACCAGATCACGGTCAAAGACTTCAAACCATTCCGTTCGGTCAAATTGTCCATCATATCTTTACCCGACAACTCTTTCATCCTTCCCAGGTAAAGAGAGGCAGATGTTAATACATATTTTTTACTGTATATATTTTTATATGCAAAATATTTTTAAAATAGCATATGTATGCATATATAAGTATGTACAAATATTTTAGTATTTTTCCTAATTTTTAAAAGATTTTTTAAATCAATTTATTGTCTTATTTTAGCAATACAAAAACCAATAATTATTCCTCAAATTAATATTTTTGGTGATTAATCTATTTTATTCTCATATTTATCCCAAAATATAGCTACGGTAATTTTTGCACATTTTTTACAAACTTATTTATTATTTTTAAAGCTAAATTGCATACAATTGCAATATTAGCCTATTTTAAGAATTAATTGAGTTTATAATTACCAATTTGATTCCAGTATTTTTAATTTAATATTTATAAAGGTTTGGCTCAATGCCCTATCCGCCTTTAAGTGAAGGGGCGCATCCACTGGAGATGGCATTATTAATTAATTTAGTACCTTTAATTTATTTTCAGAAATTATTTTACTATTTTTATAAAATAAAAAGGAAAAAAGTGGCTTTAAAATCTAGCCCTATTTATTTCAATTTTAGCCCAAATCGACCACCCTAATTAACCCAATTTCAATCTCAATTGGACCGGCCCAATTCCTAAACCACCTGCCCATGGCCCAATTTAATCCAACCCACCTGGCTGCCCAATAAATCCAGGTTGTTGATCGAAATGATCAACGGCCACGATCCCTTCTTTCCTTTTTAATTTCCCAAACTCCAACCCTAAGTCACTCTCATCTATCAGCCGCCTTTGAATCCCTTCACCCCCTCAAACTCTCCCAAACCTTCCCTAACCCCAATCGTCTACTACAATCTCCCATTGGAATCCATGGCTTCTCAAGCTGTGGGAGTCCTATAATCATCTCATATTGCTCTTATGTGCTTGATACCTGAATATTCGAGGCCTGACTTCGAAGGTTTTCACCCAGACCTCTATCGATTCAAGATTCTCTAGTCATCTCCGGCCGTGCTCCGGCATACTATAGTTGTTTGAGTCTGATTCCGACCTCTCCGACTCAGATCAATGACCTCTCAAAGCCTTTCTCATTTCTAGGGTTCTTCTGAAACACTAACCTTTCAAGGTTTTCTCCGATTTCTTTAGATCTGTGGGGTATCTGTGCTCTCTTTGAGTTTTCAAATGATTTCCCTAACTTTTCTTTCGAAAATTACTTTTTAAAATCTTTCTTTCCGATTTAGTGTTTTCTGAAAAAATGTTTAAGTGTTTCTCTGACTCTCTTTCCCCTTTCTTTTTTGTATTTGCCTCTATTGTGATCCTGTGTTTTTATCTACCACGTTCTTGTATGTATTCTGTTCTTGTATGCTCTTCTACTGAGTTTTTATACCCCGTTCTTATATGTTCTTTTTTTACTGTGTATTATAGGCTCCATGCTTGTATGTTCTTCTACCATGTTTTTCAAACTATGTTCTCGAATTTTCTTCTACTATGTTCTGCTATGCTTCTCTTACTACATTTTTTCTACTATGTTCTTAAGGTTTTGCTATTTTTCTTCTACTGAACCTTATTTGAATTTCTCCTGAAAGATCCTCTTAAGCATGCTTCTTCCGTTCTTATCAATATTTGCCATTATGTTCTTTGAATCCTTCTACTGTGATTGCATGTTACTTTGCTATCATGTTTTCTCATGAGTTCTGAAACTTCTAAACATGATTTCTATTTAATTGTCTGCCCTCTCATCTTTGCTTTATGGTTTGCTTGAACTAGGGTTTCATTTCGAAACCTTTAATTCTTTCAGATTGACTTCGAGTCTTTGAATTGAGTTTGGACTTCTTCGTTTTCATATGACTCTGACCTTTTGCTAAACTCTTCTATACTGGACTTTCTACCGATTTTACAATGACACTACAGTCTTCTTTTATGCTTAACGTGTTTGTATGCTCCTTATATATGATGAACCTCCCTCTAAAGTAGTTTTTAAATCTGTAATTAGTTCACTCCCCTCTGAATATGGGTCTAATTGATTCCCTTTCCATGTTTGCTAAATTCCTTTAAGTTAAAAACTTTTTCCATATTTTAACTCGGTTCATTCATAACAAATCTCTGACCTCTGATTTCTTGGCTATTAATTGATTCCCTTTCCTTAATTGCACAATCGTGTATTTCAAAATTTGGTTTTTAAATAAAATTCTTATGTATTCACCCCTAATTTCCTACTTTGCACAAAGTGTTTGATTAATTTCTTTCCTTAATTGGTTTATATCCGTTTGAATCTGAATCCCTTAATTAAAGGGAGTCTTGTGTCATTAATTGACAATCAGTTCTTTAATTATTTTCTTACCTTATTTCCTCATGAATTTCACACTATAAATACATGACCATTTTTCACAAAGCACACACGATTAACAATCCTTCACTTCTGAATTCTCACTCTCACATAATAGAACTCCCTCTTCTTGTCTGCATTCTGACTTTCACAAGACTACTGCTTTTCCCTATTTGTTTCCTTAACTGGTATGTCCTAATTTTAATTTTAAGCATCACCACAATGTGTTTACTTACAGCTTTCTACATCTCTGTCTCTTTACTACTTCTACAGATTTAAATACTTAAAACTAGTATGTTGATTTCCTTTTGCTTGTTTCTGCTATGAGTCCCTATCCCCTATTTCCCTTTATGTGCTTTGAGTTACAAGTTTAAAACATGGAAATATTCAAGTTTTTGTCTATGGATTAAACTTGATCCCTTAGGGGATCTTAACCTCTAAACAATGTGTTCCAGTAGGGTTATGGGTGTGCCAGCATCTCTCGTTGTTGGGTTATGTCCACTAGCCTGCTTTTATCTCTTGCAACTCCCCATTCCCTATATCCCTATGTGTATTGTTTCCCTTCCACTTTTCCCTTTCAGAATTTTTCACTTGCACTCTCCCTCTTAGTTCCTAAGTTCTGCCCCCTCATGTGAGCTTTGCCTTGGGACCTTGAGTTCCCTCTGAACTTGGGCACTTGAGGGCTGGCTCTTCCACACTGCACTATATCCTAGTCTGACAATGTATTTGGGGTGTAAGAACTGCCTGGAGTCCATGCGAGGCTCTTAGGAAACTTTGACACACCCCAAATGAGAGAAAGGCTTTTGAAATCCGATCTTTAGAGTTGGTTTACTTCATACTTCAGACAAGAAGTATGATCCTCGGTTATAATTTTTAATTTATGATGTATTTTTCTTTACCTTATTTTTCTGGGCTGTAATAACTTTATAATAAACTTTTGGGGATGGTTAGTGAAAAGGGAGGGGTAACCATGCATATAAAAAGGTAGATAACTTGCCTATAGGAATCTCTAGTTTTAGTGTTTTCTCATGTAGTTACCATGCCTATAAGTTTTCTGCATTTTTCATGTAGTTACCGTGCCTATAAGAATTTTGCATTTTTTTCATGTAGTTACCATGCCTATAAGACTTACATTTTTTATGTAATTACCATGCCTATAAGACCTTTGCGTTTTTCATGTAATTACCATGCCAATAAGATTTCTGCATTTTTTGATATAGCTACCATGTCTATAAGAACTTCAGCATTCTCATTTAGATACCATGACTATAGGGATCCTGCACTTTCATGTAGATATTATGTCTATAGCTTCTGCGCGCGCACGTAGAAAATATGCCTATATGGCCTTTCTGATTCTTGCATACCCGCTTTTCACTAGGCAAACTTGTCTATAGGTCCTAATAACCAAAAAATATAACAAGATATCACGCAACTCTTAGATATCATGTTTTAGAATTTCTGTACTCTTCTATGTCTATAACAATGTTTTTTAAGTTGGCAAACACATAGAAAGCATGCCTATAGGTTCCATCTAACACTTAGGCAAACCATAGGATAAGTTCATAAACCAAATCAGATTTTATTAACTACAACCAGCTGGCAGGCCTGAGTCGGGCTTCCTATCTGAACTATGTAATAAATCAGTCTGTCTCAAATCTTTAAGTTTTAATTAGACCTTAAACATAAAATGCAAGTCATGCTAACTACTTGCTTTTCTTTGTCTAAAGGAGGTCTATTTGAGCCCTTCGTTTGTTTACATGTTTTCCCATACTTGTTATATATGTTTTTGCTTGTCGTCTTAGTATTTTTACCTTTGAAACCACAAATAAGCCAACCTCTCCTCCCTCTTTTAGGATTAGTAGTCCCAAGCACCTCCGGGGATGATAGGATCGGGGCGGGTAATAGCATGCAATAAGAAAATGAGACTATTTCGCGCTTTGATACCTTAACGGGGTGGAAAATGGTAGATATGGATATGATGATCACGCAATAACACCATGTGTATAAGTGATTACCGGGTGTTGTGTGGGGTGATCCATATTATTAATAAACCTAGCATCCTTTTTCCTTTGTTCTTTGTTTCTTTTAAATCTTTTAAAAAGTTTCTTCTAAATCAACTCTCTCCAATGCTTTCCGACTTTGTTTATTTCTAGCATTTATGTGATAAGTCTCCTCTTATTTGAAGCCTTACTTGCCCATGTGTTACTTGTACCTTAAGTCACAGCAGTAGCTTGGTCGGGAACCACACTAGTGGATTCTGAGGGGGTGCCTAACACCTTCCCCTTGGAATAATTTCAAGCCCCTACCTAATCTCTGGTTATCCAAACAAAATCCTTCTTCGTGTCCTAATGCACTTAAATCATTATGTAGCAACTCTTTGATTCTCTTAAACCCAATTCCCAAAAGGGAACGAGTTGTCTTTCCAAATGTCATAAATCCAATTTCGTGAGAAAAAGGGGACGCGACAAAAGGTTCTTCAAGAAGTGGTAGCTATAGCAAATCAAAAGCTCTCGAGAAACAAAGAAATGATGACTGATACAAGTGTGGAAAGACTGATCACCATATTAAAAGAGTGTGTATTTTAAAATCTAAGTGTAAAAACTTGAAACATGGGGCTAGTGAAAATTCTGTGTTGAAGAACCAGGTTCATGATCTTGACACAACTGCCCAAGAACTTAGATCTAAAAATCTAAAATTAAAATTACGAACAGGTAAAAAGACAGATGATCACGCACAACTCACTTCTGAAGAAAATGTAGGAAAAATGAAAGATGAGTTGTACAAAAGCGATGAGCAGATAAGAATTCTAAGGGAGGATCTAAGCAAGGTCAAGCATGAGCTAGACAGAACTTGTAAATGGAACAGGTACTCCGATGCACTTTCATGGTTACATGAACACCATAGTAGCAACAAGAGAGGACTTGGCTTTGGGACCATGCACCTAATTGGGATCCCAAAAGCAAGTACCTCACACTTTTCGAGAACAAAATTTGCACATACTGTGGTAAAATTAGTATGGACTATAATACAAGAAAATTAGGATTCGCCCTGAATTCCTACTTTATGGCCCTAAAATCCAAAAAAAAGGAGGAACGGTCATGGTGAAGCGATGACTATTGTTCATTAGGTCATTTTTAATGGATCCACAAAATTTTAGGAGATTCAAGGACGGTCACCCGAATTCATGCAGATGGCGTCGGCTATGGCACACGAAAATCTGAGAATCATATTGAAATCCTTTTTTATGGCTATAAAATGCCAAAAATAAAGAGATAAACGGTCATGGCGAAGAGACGAAAATTGTTCATTAGATTATTTTTAATGGGCCCGTAAAATTTTAGGAGATTCGAGCAGGTCGCCTAAATTCATGCAAATGGTGTCGACTATTGCACATGAAAATCTGGGAATCGTCTTAAATTCCTATATTATGGCACTAAAATGGTAAAAAATAAGGAATAATCAAAGCGAAGTGGTACTATCGTTCATTAGATCATTTTCTAAGGGCCCGCAAAATATAAGGAGATTCGTAGTAGGTTGCTTTCATGCAGATGGCGTAGACTATAATATACAAAAATCTAGGAATCATCCAGAATTCCTGTTTTATGGCCCTAACACGCCAAAAACGAGGAACGATCATGGCGAAGCGATGACTATTGTTCATTAGATCGTTTTTTATGAGCCCGCAAAATTTTAGGAGATTCAGAGCCGGTCATCCGAATCATGCTGATGGTGTTGACTATAGTACACGAAATCTAGGAATCGTCCTAAATTCTTAATATATGGACATATAACGCCAAAAAATGAGGAACGTTCATGGAAAACCGATGAGTATTATTCCTTGTCACTTTTTATGGGCCTGCATAATTTAAGAGATTCGTAGCCGATCGCCCTAATTCATGCAGATGTTGTGGACGATAGCACACGAAAAATTGGAAATCGTCCTGAACTCTTATTTTATGGCCCTAAAATGCCAAAAAATAAAGAACATTCATGGCTAAGCAATGACTATTGTTCATTAGATTATTTTTTTATAGATCCACAAAGTTTTAGGAGGTTCGAGCTTGTCGCCCAAATTCATATAAATGTGGCTATAACACACGAAAATCTTGGAATCGTCATGAATTTCTATTTTGTGGCCTTAAAATGCCAAAAATGAGGAATAGTCATGGCGAAGCAATGGATATTGTTAATTAAATCATTTTTTAGGCCTGCAAATTTTTTGGAGATTTGGGATCGGATATTGTTCATTAAATCATCATGTATTTTTTTGGTATATATATACATTTCTATATGTTATATATTAAAAATATATAAATTTTATACACTTTTGCAGCTATCATATATAAATAATTTCGATAGCGGGCTAAAAATAATCTTTGCCCTACCTTAAATGTCAATAAAATTAGGCTGGCAAGTGGGCCGGTCTAGAACCGGGATCGGCCCAGGACCACAGCCCATGTGGGCTCTAGGCCTAAACAGTTCTACCCGTTTATAACCGGGACCGGGGGGTGTGGGTCAGTCCTTAAGTTGAGGCCCGCGAGATCGGGATTTTTTAAGATCGGCACCGGACGGTCATTTTTTTGTAAAAAAAAACTGCCCGTTAGGGCATTTAAATTATAGTCGTTTTCTGCCAAAATAGTCGTTGGCTATTTTTAACCCCCTCAACTTTGATTTAACCCCAAATTTTTTATAATTATACTTTTTTCCATATTTTCAACTATAAATACCCCCTCATTCTTTTATTTTACTCACAAAATTATCAATCTCTCTCTAATTATGTTCTATAATTGCTTACTTTATTTTACAATTTTGAAAGATTGTGAAGTTGGTGAATTGAAGTCTTCAAGTCTTCAATGATAATTAATTTTCAACAAGTTGTTCGTCAATTCGGTAAACTCGTTCCAACTCTTAAATTTTAATATTATAGTTTTGTTTGTTTACCACTACACTAAGTCCTGCATTTAGTAACGATTTTCATGATAGATGTATTTGTCATATTTATCATTTAAATATGGGTGATGATATGAGAATTTTAAATATTGAAATCGAAAAGATTAAAATGACTCTTAACTGGATTTTTATTCAAACCGTAGAAGTCGACATAGAGAATATTTTTAAAGATACGATGAATTTGGCCTAAGTGAAAGAAAGGTTCCTAAAGCTTGTCCAACTAGAAGGAATTACATGTATGAAAGTTTAGTTGTTGCATATGAATATAGAAACTTTATAAACTCAATGTTTAATGCTCATGTAAGTGATGATGATGGGCATCTTACAAATGCGGATTGGACTAATGTTAAAATGCTTGTAGATTTTTAAGAAAAATTTCATATTGCTACCAATGAATTTTCTGGGTAATATTATTCTACTATTTCTAATTGTTTAGTTTATATTGCAGAATTTGCAAAATTTGTTTGCTCATCTTTCAGAGGGTGGGGAAATTTATGAACTTGCTATTGATTCTATGAGAAAAAAGTTTACAAAATATTTTTTCCGTATTCCCCCTATTTATGGTGTTGCTACCTTGTTAAATCCTACTATGAAATTAGAAAGTTCTCAATTTCGGTATGAAACTGTTTATAATGGTTTAGCACTTGAAGAAGAGGAGTTGTCTAAACTTCCGGAAGCCATAGCCTCAATTAAAATAAATGCTTAAACTATTTATAATTCTTATCAAGTTACATTAGATTAGGCTAGACCAAATGTTCCAACTCTTTCTTCTTCTGATTCTCAATCATCTAAAAGAACTGCGGGAGTAAGACCACTTAGTGCTTGGGTCGGGTTTAGGGGTTCTCAAGGTTCTAGTACTAGTGATTTCTCATAACTAAATGAGCTTAAAGTTTATTTGCCACAGGGAATTGAGAAAGTGCATCCCGATGGCTCCTTTAATATTTTGGAATGGTGGAAGGACAAAGAAAAATACTTTTCGATTCTTTTAAGGATGGCCCGAGACATTTTAACTTTTCAAGCTTCAACAGTGGCATCGGGGAGCGCTTTCAGTCAAGCAAGACTTTAACTTAGTGATTATAGAGCGTCTATGAGGAGAGCTTGGAAAAATCAGTACTTTTCAGAGATTGGAACCGTTCGGAAAGAAGAAATTTTGGACTTGCTGAACCACAATCAGAGGTGAAGCTTATGAAGAAATGCTAGTTGAACTTGCAGAGGATTCTGCTTCGCTCGGAAGCGGTGATGACCAAACTTCTTTTCTACCACCACCAACGGAAATTCCTCCGGACCTTAATGGATTTATAAAGTTTGTAAGAGATACCATATAAATTTATACGTAACTTGTATTTTGGCACATCTTGATTAGTTTCTTTTTCTTCTCAATGGTGGTATTAGCACCTTGTTGTGCTCATTCCATAGGGGGAGGAAAACTAAGAAAGATATTGCCATGTTTTGTTAATGCTATAATAAAAATTATAATGCATTCTCTTAGATATTTTTAGGTCAAATACATAACTGAGCCCTTAAACTTGGCCTTTTTTGTCACTTGGGCACTTAAAGATAGAGTTGTTCCTATCAGACCCTTCAACTAAATCACATATGTGCCAATTAGACACTTTGTAGACCATCTGAGAAAAAATTTTATAAAAATTATTGGATATGTAATTAGCTGCAGTTGTATATTTAATAGCTTTTAAGGTTTTCTTCTTTGCTTATGAAATAGCTGCATTTGTATATTTGACAGCTTTGCTCTTTTGCTGAAGTACTATTTTTATTAAAA
>MU744571.1:0-14296 GCA_026770625.1 Nicotiana glauca | reverse complement strand
CCCCCCCCCCCCCACACACCCCACAAAAAAATTCATAGTTATATTCATTTGTTTATTTACATGCATCTTAAAGTTCTCTTTTCCCCCCTTAATATATCATATTATATAATACACGTTCTTAATTATTATTTTTCCACGCGGAATATATATAAGTAATTAGGAGTACCAATTGAATAAGAAAAAAGGCAGTGTCTGAAAAATATTGTATTGGAAATTAATTTGATTGCACCCTATAGGTTATATACCATTAATGTTGAGTACTAGACAATGATTTTTATTTATTTATGAATAATTGTTAGTCACGTTGTGCTTCCCTCCTAGTCGTAATAATTATCTATAATATTGTTTGACTTAAAATGTTATCGGACAATATTTAAGCAAATCAAATAATCGAAGATAATTGACTCTAGAGTATGTGTAATCCTTTGTGGTGTGTAATCCTTTGTGGTTTGGTGATTCTGAGCAGTTTAAAGGACAAGATCGTGTGATAATGTTACCGAGATAAGAGATACCAGTTATTCAGAGAAAGAGAGAGTAATTGCTATTGATAAAAAATACCCTCCCCCCCTACACAGTTGGAAACCCTCCTTATATAACGGACCGATTTTTCCTTTTTCTTTCCATAATATAAAGGCAGAACTTAAGCTAAAGATGAAGCACCCGCTGCAGAGGGGCCGACGTAATTGCGTGGTCGTCCCTCCAATGAGCCATGAGTCGTCCCTCGGGCCCAACCTTTGCCCATACGACAGGTCGTGTCAGTTTGAGAATGGAGTCGGTCAAACTCGACCCCCATACAAATATCATGAGCGATACGGAAATAGATCGAGTAATCTGTTTCTTTAGCCAAGAAAAAGCATTTCTAGTTTGCAGGGACCAATCACTGATCGCGTTTTACTTAAAAAGATAACACTGTAATTTAATAAATAAATAGCTGAAATATTTTTAATTGTCGAGGATTATAATTTAGAGGAAATTGGTGAGAGTTTTAACATAGTAACGTGAGTTCGATTCTAATTCTTTCTCTATCTCAATCCCCTTCTTTCCCTTATGTAATTGTTAAAGAAATAATTAGAGAGTGCAACAACAACAAACGATCTTGTAAAATTTTACAAGTGAGGCTTGGGGAGAGTAGTGTTACGCAGACCTTATCCTTTCCCTCAGAGAGTAGAGAAACTGTTTTCGATAGATTCTCGGCTCAAGAAAACGAAAAGAGACAATATATCAGTATCATCAACAGAAGAAATAATAACAACATCATAAGAACCAGGATATAGATGAAAAGCCAAAATAATAACCAGTAGATAAGCCCCGACACTATAAAAACGAAAGAGTAGTGTGAACACAACATTGACCACTAGCAGATTATGATAAAATCCTATCAAACTACTCTCACATTGGTACGTATTAGAAATATGCTCACCTACCTCCTAACCTACTACTTTAATGCTCGATCTCCACAGCTTGCTATCAAGGGCCATGTCCTCGGAGATCTAAAGCCACACCATATTCTGTATGATCACCACTCCCCAATACTTTTTAGAGATAAAATTAGAGGATGCAATACTTACTAAATTTATTATTTACCAATCTAGAATTATTTAATCCCGAGGTATATCAATCATGTAATATATGAGTTCACTTGAACTAAATATCTTTTGTCAGGGATCTCATATTAACTTGATACGAACTCATAAACATTAAATTGTGGATTCGTCGTCTCTGATTTAATCATTTGAGTATAGAAGTCAAATATGAGAATTATTACGACATATATTAGAATCAAATTGTGATATGTTTGGTGATTGTGAGTGGGTGCAACAAAATATTGAAGACGGAGATATTTGAGTCCATGAGAAGGACTGGCTAATTGCTCAAGAAAATTGTCAGCTTTGGCTCTTTCAAAATGGAGATTAAAGTAAATTAATTTTTACTTTTAAATATTTGGATTGTCAATTATTCTACTAGGACGAATTGGAAAGAACTAAAAAAGAAAAGCATTTAAATTCTTGAATTACGTACATATATAATGTTTGCACATTCTCATTTCATTATTTTGATTATTATTCAACAGTTAGTAGATACCAATAGATACAAGAATATATCTCTTCTTTACCTTTTCAGTTTAGAGTAATATCTAAAGGAAGCTTTTGTTTGTCATCACTTGATGCTAATTTACAACAACAACAAAAAATTTAGTACAATTTTACAAGTGAAGTTTGAGGAGGGCGATATATACGCAAACCTTACTCCTATTTTTGTAAAGATAGAAAGGTTATTTCCGATAGACCATCAACTTAAGAAACAATTACTTTGATACTAATTTTTAAAAGAAAAATAAAATTTTATTTTCAGTTACTGAATTTATTACTAAGTGTTATTATTCACAATTCTTGTTATAGATTATGAAGTCGTGTGTAGTCAATTTTCACTCAAAATTCATCATCATTGATTAGCAATTCAACCTTATGCATGATAGTAATCATTACCTCAAACTTGGTCCAAGTTGTTTGTACACTGAAGATATCTGGCGAAATACATAAACGGCCCCTTCAAGTTGTTCTCAACGACCAACTGAACACCTCAACTGGCCCCTTTACCATTTTAACACTTCAAGTTGCTATTAAGTATATCAAGTAAACACCCTAGTGCAGCAAACCATATGCGTGAATTACATTTGCCTAATGAACCAATTAAAAAGTAACACGTGTCATTTTGATTAAAACAAAAAAAAACATTTACACCCTTCCCCGCACGCTCTCCCAACCTAACTTCCCTTCTTCTTCACCTGAAATTGCAGCACAACAGTAGCAATGGAGGAATCGATAATTGTATTTCTGATATTCAAATTCAAAAGGAGGCATTTGTCCATGTATGATATGATTGAAAGCTTTATGCAGACGCAAAACAATTTCATGCCAATCAGATTTAATTACTTCAACATAAAGAGAATTACCAGAGGGTTCAAAGAGAAATTAGGCGAAGGGGATTAATGGCAAAGTATATAAAGGAAAGCTTCGCAGCGGTAGAGATGTAGCGGTGAAGATGTTGAGCAAGCCTAAGCAGGTGGAGGATAAGATTTTATGAATGAAGTAGCTACCATTGGAATTATTCATTATGCAAATGTAGTTGGATATTTCTCTGATGAACAAAAGTTGCAAAGATCCAGCAGCTCTAACAATGAGGAAAATGGTATTGAATTTTTGTGGGTGATTAGTGAAATTGTTACGGTGGAATGGTTGTTGTTAATCATTACATTATGGTCAAGATTAAAGAAGATGAGGTGGATTAATGGTGGAAGGTGGAGGAGCTACTGATTTGGAAGTTTATGTTCCACATTTCAGATTGGTTGTAATGGAGGCAAAGGTGATTTAGGGCAGAGGAGGGTGTTGAATGGTGGGGGAGAGAATTGGAGAAGAAGGGGGTATGAAAATTTGGTGGGGTCCACATTATTTTAGTAAAAAAAACCTAATTTTAGGTTGGAAACTCGCGTCCCAGAAAGTGGATTTCACGCAATGGAGGCTGACATAGTCGGGTGTTTAGTTGATCTTCTTTTGTGAATAAATAAAGTGTCTAACTGAAAATGGCCTCAGTAGAGGTGTTTAGCTGGTCGTTGAGGACAACTTGAAGGGTCCGTTTATGTATTTCGCCATTCTAATTTAGTGCAAATACTGGGAAACCCCTTACTATGTATAGTCAAACAGAATTATACAGATTCATCAGAATATGTGTGTGTGTTTCTGGCTTTTTGCTTCAAGATAAAGAATTTTAGTTAACCCCTCGCCGTTCAACTGCAAATTTTAGTTTATCCCTCGCCATGTATATTGATATTAGGCATATTTTCATATATTAATTGTAATAAAATAATAAAAGTAGAAGAACAATATTACCGAGAAAGAGAGAGTATTGAATTTTGGGATGATATATAATGGGGTAAGACTACTTTATTTATAGGGGAAAAATAACTTAGCCACAAAGTAAAACTCTCCAAAAGATTTACTCTAATTACAATTTTTCATAACACTCCCCCTTGAATGTCTACTCAATAAGTAATGTGCCTTGTTAAAACCTTAACTAAAATAAAATCCAATGGAAAAAAAATCTAGTAAAGGAAAAAGAGTACCATATCTAACAATATGCCTTTTGGTTGCCTCTATTAAACTCCCCCTGATGAGAGCATCATTTCACATCATTGAGCCTTCGCATCCCAATCTTGTGCACTAGTTTCTTAAAGGTTGACGTCGGTAGAGATTTTGTGAACAAATCAGTCATATTATCACTTGAACGAATTTGTTGCATATTAATATCACCGTTTTTTTGAAGATCATATGTGAAAAATAACTTTGGTAAAATGTGCTTTGTCCTATCTCCTTTTATGAATCCTCCCTTCAATTGGGTTATGCATGCTGCATTGTCTTTATATAAAATCGTGGGTAGTTTGTCACATTTCATACCACATTTGTCTCGAATAAGATGTATTATAGACCTCAACCATACACATTCTCGACTTGCTTCATGAATAGCAATTATCTCAGCATGATTAGATGAAGTAGCCACAATTGGTTGCTTAGTCGATCACCAAGATATGACTGTGCCTCCACAGGTAAACACATAATCTGTTTGAGATCGAGACTTGTGTGGGTCAGATAAATACCCAGCATCAGCATAACCAACAAGATCGGGACTGCAATTATTGCCATAAAATAAGCCTATATCGGTAGTCCCTTTTAGATACCACAATATGTGTTTGATTCCATTCCAATGTCTCCTTGTGGAAACAGAGCTATATCTTGCTAAGACATTAATTGAAAAAGTTATGTCAGGACTTGTAATATTAACAAGATACATTAGTGCCCAATTGCACTAAGATATGGTACTTCAGAACCAAGTAGCTCTTCATTCTCTTCTTGAGATCGAAATGGGTCCTTATTCACATCAAGTGATCGAACAACCATCGGACTACTTAATGGATGTTCTCCATCCGTCCATGTAAAACAGTTTCAATACCTTTTCTATGTAGGCAGATTGATGAACAAAGATTTCATTTGCCAAATGTTCAATTTGCAAACCAAGACATAATTTTGTCTTTCCGAGATCTTTCATCTCGAATTGCTTCTTTAAATAATCAATTGTCTTTTGGAGTTCTATAGGAGTTCCAATAAGGTTTATGTCATCAACATATACGGCAAGTACAACAAATTTCGATGTTATTTCTTTATAAAAATACATGGACAAATGGCATCATTTATATAACCTTCCTTTAATACATACTCACTAAGACGATTATACCACATTCGTCCTGATTGCTTTAGACCATACAAAGATCTTTTGCAATTTGATTGAAAATATTTTCCGGGACTTTGAATTATGTGCGTTAGACATTTTAAATCCATCGGAAATTTTCATGTATATTTCATTATCAAGTGATCCATAAAGGTAGGCGGTAACCACATCCATTAAATGCATGTTAAGCTTTTCATGGACAACAAAACTAATGAGATAACATATGAACCATTTCAGAATAGAAAGAGCCCGTTGTAACTTGGGCCTTGTTAGCATCCATAACGGGTGAATATGTCTCTTCATAATCGACACCAGGCCTTTGTGAAAATCCTTGTGCAACAAGGCGTGCCTTATATCTTTGTACCTCATTTTTCTCATTCCTCTTGCATACAAAGACCCATTTATAGCCAACAGGCTTAACACCATTAGGTGTTTGGACTACAGGCCCCAAAACTTCATGTTTTGCAAGTGAATTCAATTCTGATTGGATTGCTTCTTGCCATTTTGGACAATCACGTCTTTGTCGACATTCTCCAACAGATTGAGGTTCAAGATCCTCACTATATTGCATAATACTAGGTGCAACATTATATGCAAAGACATAATCCACCACTACATTCAATCCATTCAAATTTGTCTAAATATCGATTGGATTTATTAATAGTTCCTTATTTTCTTGAGTCTCAGGCTCAGTGATTTCCTCATGAATCTCAGTATTGGTTAAATCGTGGATTTCTTCATGAGACTCTTTCGTACTGTCATCTTGATCATATGTTTTCCTTTTTCTAGGATTTCGATACTCAGAACCTAATGGCCTGCCACGTCTTAAGCGTGCTTTTGACTCATTAGCTATGACACTAGAAGATTGTCCAACAGGGACATCAATACGGATTGGAACATTCTCTGCAGGAATATGTGATTTTGTTATCCTTTTCAGATTCGTAAATGCATCTGGCTTTTGATTTGCTATTTTTTGCAAATGAATAATCTTATGTACCTTTTTTCACAAACAAAGGCACGTGGATCAAGATGAGACAATGATGGATTTTTCCATAAAATTTCCCGTTTGGTTTCACCATTTCTCCCCCTAATTTTGGGAAAAGTATCTCATCGAACCGACAGTTTGCAAATCGTGCAGTGAAAAAATGTCCCGTTAATGTTTCGAGGTAGCGAATAATGGAGGGTGATTCAAACCCAACATACATTCCTAACCTTCTTTGGGGGCCCATTTTGGTGCGATATGGTGGTGCTACAGGCATATATACTGCGCATCCAAAAATTCTTAAATGGGATATATTAGGTTCATGACCCAAAACTAATTGCAACGGAGAATATTTATGATAATTTGTTGGTCCGAGACGAACTAGCATTGCCTCATGCAAAATGGCGTGACCCCAAACAGGGCAACCTTGTTTTCATGAGTAACGGTCTTACTATCAATTACAGACGTTTAATTAAAGACTCTGCAAGGCCATTTTGAGTGTGAACATGAGCTATATGATTTTTCACTTTTATCCCAATTGATAATCAAATATCATTAAATGTTTGGGATAAAAACTCAGCAGCATTATCAAGTTTAATAGACTTAATTGGATTATCAGGGAATTTCTCCCGTAATCGAATTATTTGTGCCATTAGTTTTACAAATGCGAGGTTGCGAGATTATAATAGGCACACATGAGACCATCTAGAAGATGCATCTATTAAGAGCATAAAATATCTAAACGACCCACTATGTGGGTGAATAGGTCCACAAATGTCCCCTTGTATATGTTCCAAAAACACAGGGGACTCAATCCCAACCTTTGTTGGTAATGGTCTAATAATTAACTTGCCTTGATAACAAGCAAGAAAACTCATTATTTAAAAGAATCTTTAAATTCTTTAATGGATGCCCATTTTAGTTTTCTATATTCTGTCTCATCATAATTGATCCAGGGTGTCCCAATCGATCATGCCAAAGTACAAAAGTATTGGAATCAGTTACCTTTTGGTTTACAATAGAATGTGCCTCAATTGCACTAATTCTTGTCCAATACAAGCCATAAGATGAAGATGGGAACTTCTCAATAACCCTCTTTTGGCCATAGACATTCTTGTTAATGATGAGATATTCAAGATTATTCTCATCTATTGTCTCAATATGATACCCATTTCGATGGATATCTTTAAAACTCAACAAGTTACTTTTGGACTTGGAGGAGAACATTGCATTATCTATGATAAGTATTGTTCCTTTGGGCAGAGTTATAGCAGCTCTTCCATAGCCTTCAATTAAATTACTGTCACACCTCCTTTTGGCGCTACCGCACCCCGCGAAGGGCGTGGTAAAGGGAGTTTTTCCAATTAAAGGACAATCGAAACGAGATTCATTTATGAAGAGATTCAGAGTCGCCACTTGGGAGATTTATGGTGTCCCAAGTCACTGGTTTGAATTCCGAATCGAGGAAAGGTTTGACTCTATTTAACAGTCCACAAACCAGAAATCCGGATAAGGAATTTTGTTAACCCAGGAGAAGGTTTTAGGCATTCCCGAGTTCCGTGGTTCTAGCACGGTCGCTCAACTGTCATATTTGGCTTATTTATCTGATTTATAACATGTTTTAACTTATGTGCAAATTTTAACTCTTTACCGCTTTTATTATTATTTTAAAAAAGAATTGCAATATTGTGAAAACGTATCTTGAACCACATCACATCAATGTACCCGTGGTTATCGACACATTTCCACTCCGTTAAGATTTGGATTTGGGTCACATAAATGTGCATCCAAGTTTAAGAAAGTAAATTATTAAAGGCGCGCCTAAAGCGACTAGCGTATCATCACTTTGGGTAAGGCCGTGAAATTTTGCTAAACGGTCCATCCCGAAATCTAAGTAATTTTACAAACATATATAGAGGGCCCCACGGCTTAGGTATTTTTATTTGTCGAGGCTCGTCTCATTCATTATTTTTTAAAAGAATTACAACATCATGGAAATGCATCTCAAACCACATCACAATCAATGTACCCGTGATTATCGATACATTTCGACTTCGTTATGATTTGGATTTGGGCCACATAAATGTACACCCGAGTTTAGGGAGGTAATGTTATTAAAATACGCGCCTAAAGAGTCTAACACGTTATTATTTTGGGGAAGGCCGTGCAAGTCACTAAACGGCCCATCCCGAAGTCTAAGTATTTTTAATATATATATATACACATTTATAAAGGCCCCGCAATTTATGTGTTTTGTTTAGCGAGGCTCATCTCATTTTTTAATTACGACAAAATCCATGTTCCGTGTAACAAGCAATGATTTGAAGGCAACTTCTCAATCATAATATAGTTTTTTAAGAAAATTAATCTAATATCCTAATATTAATAAACTATAATCTCCGAACATGTTGTATCCTGCTGTGACTACTAACTACCCCTTATTTTACATTTTTTTTTTCATCTAGCAAGCCAAAGTAAAATACATAAAGCTGAAAATTAATTACACTATTTAAGACAAACCAATGCACTTTTAGATCAAAGTTAACTAGGTAAAAATTAAATCCAACTTTCGTGACGTAGATACGAAGCCATTCATATTAAACAAATTCATGGAAAACACATACCAAATAGAGAGATACAAATTCATTCAAATTAAGCAAGATAGCAACGGACCAACATAACACCAAACCAGTTCAAACAATGAGATAAAATAATATGAAATTTGAGAAGTGCACCTTTACAATACTATTTCGAAGCTTTACCAATCACACAAGGATTCGAACAAAAACGTGACGGCACGGGAACCTCAATGGCGACCTCAACCTCGGACAGCAAACGATGATGAATTCAAACGGACCTCCAACCGGACGGCACCCTAACGTTGACTGAAATAGAACTTCCCTAGACGACGACCATCGATGACCTTAAAGTTGGTTCGTGTGGACTGGTGGTCGATGGCGACTTGGTTTTGTCGACGACGAAGGCAGTAGGAACAACGAGCTAAAGGGGTCATTTGGTGAGTGTCGTTTGAGCAGTGACGACGGGTTGTTTATCAACGACGTGGCTGTTTGGAATTGGCTGGATGTTGGAGGTTGGTCGACTGGTTGTTACTGGTTGAAGGAGGTGAGGAGTGGTATTTTCTTGGTCGTATGGTAGCGGCTGGCCGGAGATGAGGGTGGTCGAGTGGAGGTTCATCGTTTGGGGGACTGCTGGTCGTTTTGCTGGTGTGCGATGGAGGTAGGGTTGTTTGGTTGAGGGAGCTCACGACTGGAAATGGCGAAAATGGTTGTTGTTTTCGCTGGTTGAAGGGGTTGTCGTGGTTGACGATGATGCAGCAGGTGGACACGGGCTGGAATGGTGGTGATGTGGTCTGCGACGGAGGAGATGGGTTTGGTGTCAATGGCGGACAATAGGGAGGTCGACAGACTGACTGGTGGAGGAGCTCGCTGCAGGGGTCGTTTGGACGTGAGGGAGAGAATTGTTTTGCTAGGAAGGTTTAGGGTTTTTTCATGGTCAAAACATGGAGGCTAGGGTTTTGTTTTTGGCTTCTTCATGAAGAAGAAGAAGCCACCAGTCACCTATCCCTTTCCAAAACGTGAGCTTCCCTTTTCCGTATTGTATGCGTGTGTATATGTGTATATCCAAAAATGTATTCCCCCTTTCAAAATCCGATCCCCCCTCATAAATGTAGTGTGTGTAGTGTTTAAAAATGTGAAGGCCAAAATGAGAGGGGGCTCACGTGGGTTGGGTACCCAAGAGTGATGGGTCTTTCTCGTGCTCTGTTCGTGTCCCCCACGTGTGGTGGGCTCAGATTATTATGGGCTAGGTCCGAAAATTAGGCCTAAAAACGGGTAGTTTGAAGTCGAATATTATTCTTTGCCCGGAACCGAGAATAGAAACACGAAGTTATTTAATTAATCCTACGTAAATAAAATAACTATCAAAATAAAATTTACAATTAAAACAAAACTATTTATATATTTTTTCAAGATTACAATAACTACAAAACATTAATAAAACTATTTTTTTTGTAATTTTCGTTTTTATATAAAGATTAAAAATAAGGTGCTATTTTTTTTATTTTTCAGGTTTATGAGAAATACATAAACTAAAATTTATATATCTTTTTTTTTTTGTATTTTTTTATTTTTGTAATGAAAATAAAGTGAAAGAGTCAAAATTAGCTGAGATAGCTATATTAAGCCTAAATTAAATATTTTACGCTAAATATATAAAAAAATCTTGGGGAGGGTCAAAAATCACACGTCTACAGCTGCCCCTCTTTGACTGGAAACACGAAGAGTTTTCCGACAAAGAACGACTAGACATGTTTTTGACTCGACCCTTATTTGGAGGGACTAAACTAAAGGAAAAGGAGAGAATGTGACCGAGCCCTGGTATCTGAGCTACCTACATATCCTTGGCTATAAAGGAATCAGGCCACGTGTAGTTCGGAAGTGAGTGATATGATTGAGTATACCGAGGTGAAGAGCCGATCGAGGTTTCGTTCCGTCGAGGTTCCGGTCCGCGGTCCTGCTATTACATCAAAAATGAAACAGACTAACTAAGCCTATTAACTTAGTTACAAAATTCCTATCTATAAGTCTTTTGAAGCTTGGTCTCGAGTCTTGAATGGTGCTTCATGAAGACTTTGGATTTGAACCTTGATACTTGCTAGTTGTAGGTGCTAGTTCATCCTTCTTCGACTTTCTGGATCAGGACCCGACTCGCAGTTCTTGTGACCTCGATCATGTCTTGAGCAGACCACATCTTTTCTCCACTTCTACACTTTGGATGCTTTTTTTTTGGTTGTGACTATCTTCTGTTGATCATCTCAGACTGTTGACTCGCATTCTTGAGGCGAGCTTCTACTACTTCTAACTTGGATTGAATGATGGGGATTTTTGTTGTAACCCTCCGCTCTCAGGGCGGGATCATACAACCAAAACAAATAAAACAAACAAAATTTTTACTCTAGTTTGTACCAGGAAGATTTGCGAGTCGTTAGCAAAATTGTAAACCACTTCTACTACTGATGCAATGATGAGAGTAAACTAAAGACTAGACTAGGATGTGCGTCTCCTACGAGTAAAACCAAGAATTTTGACTAGCAAATACGTCTGCTAAAATAAAACATGAATGAACCAGACTTAGGAAGTGCGTCTCCTAAAGATGAATTTAAATAACCAAGACTAGGAAGTGCGTCTCCTAGGGGTGAAATGTTTTATGACCAAGACTAGGAAGTGTGTCTCCTAGGGATGAAAACTTCAGTGACTAAAACTAGGAAGTGTGTCTCCTATAAGAATGACATGAAAGATCTTGATTAGGTAGTGTGTCTCCTATAGGTAAAACTTCAATGAACCAGACTAGGAGTGCGTCTCCTAGGGTCGAACTTTAAATGACTCAAACTAGGAAGTGCATCTCCTAGGGGTGAAATCTCAATTCAGAAAGTGCGTTTCCTAAAATAAAATATAACCTAAAAAGAAGACTAGGAAGTGCGTCTCCTATGACTGAACTATTGATTTAGGAAGTGCGTCTCCTATGGTTGAACTGGAATGAACTAAACTAGGAAGTGCGTCTCCTAAGGGTGAATTTAAATTTAGGAAGTGCGTCTCCTATAGGTGAAACTTCAATGACTCAACTAGAAAGTGCGTCTCCTATGACTGAACTATTGATTTAGGAAGTGTGTCTCCTATGGTGAAAATAAACTTAGGACGTGCATCTCCTATGGATAAAAATAAACTTAGGAAGTGCATCTCCTATGGGTAAAAATAAACTTAGGAAGTGCATCTCCTATGGGTGAATTTAAATTTAGGAAGTGCGTCTCCTATAAGTGAAACTTCAACGGCTCAAACTAGGAAGTGTATCTCCTATGAATGAACTATTGATTTAGGAAGTGCGTCTCCTATGGTGAAAATAAACTTAGAAAGTGCATCTCCTATGAATGAAATCTTAATTTAGGAGGTGTGTATCCTATGCATGAAAATAAACTTAGGAGGTGCGTCTCCTATGGGTAAAAATAAACTTAGGAAGCGCGTCTCCTATGGGTGAATTTAAATTTAGGAAGTGCGTCTCCTATGGGTGAAACTTTAATGATTTTAAACTAGGAAGTGCATCTCCTATGAATGAAAACTTAATTTAGGAAGTGCGTCTCCTATGCATGAAAATAAACTTAGGAAGTGCATCTCCTATAGGTAAAAATAAACTTAGGAAGTGCGTCTCCTAGGGGTGAAAATAAACTTAGGAAGTGCGTCTGCTAGAGCAAAATATCAATGAGTTAATCTAGGAAGTGTGTCTCCTATGAATAAAATCTTAATTTAGGAAGTGCGTCTCCTATGCATGAACTATTAATTTAGGAAGTGCGTCTCCTATGAGTGAAAATAAACTTAGGAAGTGCATCTCCTAGAGCAAAATATCAAACTAGGAAGTGCGTCTCCTATGAATAAAATCTTAATTTAGGAAGTGCGTCTCCTATGCATGAACTATTAATTTAGGAAGTGCGTCTCCTATGAGTGAAAATAAACTTAGGAAGTGCATCTCCTAGAGCGAAATATCAATGATTTAAAGTAGGAAGTGCGTCTCCTATGAATAAAATCTTAATTTAGGAAGTGCGTCTCCTATGCATGAACTATTAATTTAGGACGTGCGTCTCCAATGAGTGAAAATAAACTTAAGAAGTGCGTCTCCTAGAGCGAAATATCAATGATTTAAACTAGGAAGTGTGTCTCATATGAATAAAATCTTAATTTAGGAAGTGCGTCTACTAAACCATTTCATTCTACTTGAATTACCTTCAGAACCGCTTCCTTCAAAAACAAAACTCGTGTTGTATTCCCTCGAAACTGCTGGGGATAACACTGCTGGGGAATTAATTACTTACATGCTGGGGATAATACTGCTGGTGGAATCTCCCCCTTTTTTTTTCTTCTTCTCTTTTTTTTTCTTTTTTTTTCCTCTCAAAACTACTTTCTTCAAAACTTTTATTTCCTCTCAACACTGCTGGGGATAAAAGTGTTATCAACTGGGATAACACTGTTGAGGATAACACTGCTGGAGGATTTTCATTTATTCAAAACTGGTGCTTCACTCTTCTGAAGGCTGTTGGGAATGACACTGGCCTTTTGCTTTTTCTGAACACAAGTTTTACCCTTTTGTTCTGTCCGCTGGGGATACAACTTCCTTCATTAACACTTATTATTCTGGGGATAACACTGGTTCAAAGACCACTTCCCTTGAGGCTTGTCTTATCTTCCTTCTTCCCCAAGTGGGTACCTGGCTTCCAGAAAATTTTTAAAATGAAAGGAAAATTTTCTGCCCCAGTTTTATAATCTTCCTTGTGCATGCCTTTCTGCCATCAATTCCATTTCCTTTACCTGCTTCAAATCAAAGAAAATTTGTTAGTTTAAAACGTGGTGGTTGGTTGTGATGCTCCTGCTGGGGATGGTTCTCCTCCTCTTTCGCTGCCCTGCGTTTCATTGTCAAAACTTGCTGGGAATGTTATTATTTGCTGGGGATGATATTCTTGCTGGGGATAGTTTTTCCCTTTCTTGCTTCCCCGCCCTCCTTGACAACTCTTTATTCAAAAGCCTTTCACCGTTGTTTTCCACTGGTATCCTGACCACCCAAATTCCTATGACAGTGACCCTGGTTGAGGATCTTGCATGTTTTACTGATGAAACATTTTCTTCTTTCATCCTTGTCACTGGAAATACCTTTTCTGTTGGGGATATCCCCCTTTCTTTTGTGGCATATCTAGGGAACGGGCATTTTTCCGACCTTTGAGTCTCACTAGCCTTGGCCTTGAGGTCATTAACCTTCATTTTTTGATGGAGGTATCCTCCTTGACACTGATCCACCCCTTTGTCAATTTCCTCTTGCTGGGGAATATCCTTCTAGACACTGGCCTTGTGCTTGTTCCCTCCTGACTTATACCACTTGGGTGTACCAATCAAATTCCACCTTGCATAATTGGAAAGCTGATGGCAAATTTTGAAGTCATTCCTAACTTGTTCTGACCAAACAGACTCTACTGGG
>MU744569.1:3151-20416 GCA_026770625.1 Nicotiana glauca | reverse complement strand
ATTTTGGTATTTTTGGAAGAATGCTAGAAAACTCATTTCTAGGCTATGGGATTATGTTGTTGAGCCCTAATTGATATTATTGAACTAATTATGCCTAGATACCATTGTTTCGGAGTCGGATTGTAGAGGAAAGGAGGTATTGGAGAGTTGATTGCTATTATTTGGACCGAGGTAAGTGTTGATCTAACTTTATCTTGAGGGAATATGATTAGAGTATTATTAATTGTTAATTGCTAAATGATCGAGTACGGTGTATAGGCATAGTGACGAGTATCTATACACCGGTGTCTAGCATGACCGTGGGTCTTTGTAGGTACTTGTTTTGGAATACTTTGGGACTCTTCCAAGCTAATTAATGATCTTCTACATAATGTGAAAAGTTTGAGGATTAATTATGAATTGTGAATTCTTTGGAGCGTTGGCTCGAACGATAAAAAAAACTATTGAGTAAGAAATGGAAAGAGATATGATTAATCCCTTGTCGGGATGGGTTGAGTATATTGATTATCTCCCTTGTCGGGAAGTGAAACTTGTTGTTATTGGTCCCTTTTCGGGATTTGACTGTTTACTTGTGTTTTTCCTTGTCGGGATATCTATTACTTTTGTCTATCCCCTCGCCCCCATTGTTTGTGATTGTTGTTTGGGTGAGGTTGAGTGATAAAGTACGATGGGTGATGCCGTGCACGATTGTTTGATTACATATGCACGAAGGAACATTCCGTGCTATGTTTTGATTATATTATGCACGAAGGAACATTCCGTGTCATGTTTGATTATATTATGCACGAAGGAACATTCCGTACCATGTTTGAATTATATTATGCACGAAGGGACATTCCGTACCATGCCTTGATTATTAACGCACAAAGGAACACTCCGTGCCATGTTTTGATTATATTATGCACGAAGGAACATTCCGTGCCATGTTTTGATTATATTATGCACGAAGGGACATTCCGTGCTATGTTTTGATTATATTATGCACGAAGGAACATTCCGTGCCATTTTGATTACTATTGCACGAAGGAACATTCCGTGCCATGTTTTGATTATATTTGCACGAAGGATCATTCTGTGCCACGTTTTGATTATTAATGCAAGAAGGGACGTTCCGTGCCATGTTTGGTTTATTACTCTCGTTGATTTTGTAGTTGTACCGTTTCATTCCTTATTTATTTACCTTGTATTCTAAACTGCTACAGCCCCATAGCATGCTCCCCTCCCTTTTTAATTGTTTAGTTTTGGTATTCTTTCCTTTTATTGCACATATATATATATATAGAACTGTACAGGTTGATTTGATAGTCCTATCTAGCCTCGTCACTACTTCCCCGGGGTTAGGCCAGGCACTTACCAGCACATGGGGTCAGTTGTGCTGATGCTACACTCTGTGCATCTTTTTGCACAGATCCAGGTGTTGGAGCAGCGGTTGAGTAGCAGTAGCATTTTGGAAGCGA
Organism: Nicotiana glauca; assembly: GCA_026770625.1. Classification (NCBI taxonomy): domain Eukaryota; kingdom Viridiplantae; phylum Streptophyta; class Magnoliopsida; order Solanales; family Solanaceae; genus Nicotiana; species Nicotiana glauca. Next base: position 18,959 of record MU744569.1, on the reverse strand, counting down.
GCTTCCAGTCCAGGGACATTCGAGGTAGCCTAGCTGGCGTTCGCAGGACAAAGTCCTTTTCTATATTTCTGTTTGTTTTCATTGTACCGAGGCAGACATTATGCATTCTTTTTATTCGGACTTGTTTGTAGCACTCTTTAGAGGTTCGTGAGGTAGCGACTCCAGTCTTGGGTAGTGAAATATTTAACTTCCGCATTGTTGGTTTCCAGTTAGCTTATGTTTTAAAACACTTCCGCATTTAATTAAAACTTTTTATTTCATTATTGTCGTATTGTTATCCGAAGATGTTTAAATGCTTGGCTTGCCTAGCTCCGACAGTAGGTGCCATCACGACTCCCGATGGTGGGAAATCCGGGTCATGACATTAAAACTCCTAAATATTAGAAGAAAATTCAAATGATGATTTTATCGAGTGTAACTTTATTTTAAAGGATAAAAAAAGCGGACAACATTTTATTAAGGTTAAGGTACGCGCTTTTAATAAGTACATATGTTTAAAAATCACATAGATATTACTCCCTTTGGTCCACTTTAATTAATTTTTTTAATTGTTTAATATTAAAAAATTTACCTTTGAATATTAATTTAACAATAAAATTGACGATATTAATCTTAATTTATTCAAATACAACAAATACTACAAGGGTAATTTTTTATTAAAAAAAATTAAATCTTTCTTGTTATCTGAAAAAATTATATATTATGGACCACTAAAAAGGCCAAAAAACAAATTAAAGTAGACCAGAGGGAGTATCAAATAATGTGATTGAGTTATAAAAGTATAAAAAAAATTATAAGTTCCTAAAAATAATAAATGTTGACCCTATCCAGCTATAGCTCAATAAAGTAAGTAATCATGTCCCATTAAATTCTGCAAATGCCTTATTGTGATTTTGAGGACTTTATGAGAATCTTTAAGAGAATTGTACTAAAAATAAATAATATAAATATATTTTTACTACTATTATTTAATGATTCGATGAATAATATATATCAAAAGATTTAATCTTTGATCTTTTAGAGTTTTGGAAATGAGAAGTTTATCTTATATCTCTTAAATATTAATTAGATACACGACAATACAAAATCTAAAATTGACTAATGTTTAGTTAACAATTTACAACAAATAATCAATATATATAAAAAAAATGGACCGGTAATTTGCTGGAATAAATGCAAACAAAGATGTGACGACCCAAAGGGTCATCACTTATTTTCTTACTCTTTTTGTACTTTCGAGGCCTTGAAACCCTCATTTAGAGTTGCCTCGATTTGCGTGTGCAGTCCGGATACGTAGCCGAAAAACTCAAATATGAATTCGGTGTAAAAAATGCTAAATTTTGATATTAATAAGAATAAATTTGACTTCGGTCAACATTTTGGATACACGGATCCGGAACTTTGATGGTCCCGGAGAGTCCGTAAAAAAATATAGGACTCGGCCATATGCCCGGAATCGAATTCCGAGGTCCAGAGCCCGAGAAATGAATTTTTGTGTGAAATTATTTTCTGAAAATATTTAAGGGAATTTGAAATGGAATTTGATTAGAACGTATTGGTATCGGGCCCGGATTTTGGTTCAGGCGTCCGGTACAGGCTTATATGTGATTTAAGCGCTTTCTGCAAAATTTGGTTGAAAACGGACGTCGGTTGACGTGTTTCGGACTTAAAATAGAAAATTTATGTTTCATGAAAACTTGGAAGAAATTATGAATTTTGAGGTTTAATTCGATGTATATGATATTATTTTGGCGATTTGATCGCACGGATAAGTTCGTAGGATGTTTTTGAGGTTGTGTGCATATTTGGTTTGGAGCCCCTAGGGCTCGGGTGAGTTTTGGATTGGCGTCGGAGTGCATTTTAAAGTTAGGAAAAATCCAGTATGAACAGGCCTGCAGGCTTCGCATTTGTGAAGTCTGGTTCGCAAATGCGAAGGCTGGTTCGCAAATGCGAAACCAGCCCAGGCCTGACAAGGATCGCAATTGCGATATTATTCTTCGCAAATGCGAAGGTCCCCCGATATGCCTAGCTTCGCAAATGCGAAGCAGAGTTCGCAATTCCCATATTTTGGTCGGGGTTCGCAATTGCGAACCCCAAAGACCCAGCAATTTCATACTTAGTCGAATTTTAAGTCATTTTTCACCCTACTTTCAAAATACAACTCCTTGGGTGATTTTTCAAGAACAAGTTTCATTCCAAATCATTTGTAAGTCGATTTTTACTCAATTCTTTCAATCATTAACATCGTTTAACATGTTTTCCACTTAAATTCAATGATTTTATGGGTGAAATTGGGGATTTTGGGTAGAACCTAGATTTTCTAAAAATTGAGGATTTGGACCTCAATTTGAGGTCCGACTTCAAAACAAAATACATATTTGAGTTCATAGGGGAATGGGTAATTGGGTTTTGGTTCGAACCTCGGATTTTGACCATGTAGGCTCGTGGGCGAATTTGGAATTTTTGGGAAAAACTTGGAAATTTATTTTTATGCATTCAAATTGATTCATTTAGCGTTTATTAAAGTAATTGAGTAATTTGTTACTAGATTCGAGCGGATTGGAGGTGGAATCACGGGGTGAAGCGATAGTTGAGGTTTGAGTGGAACTCAAGGCATCGAGGTAAGTGTTTGGTTTAACCCTAGCTTGAGGGAATAGGAGTTGAGTCTTGTTTTCTACTTGCTAATTGATCGAGTACGATATATAGGTATGGTGACGAGTATCTATACATTGGTGTCTAGCATGACCGTGAGTCTTAATTTTGCTAATTGTGTACCCTTGGTTGATCCTATGAAAGTTGCGACTGAATATTGATATTAGTTGTGCCAAGAAGAAGTTGAATAGGATTGGTAATAGCAGACTCTCCCTTGTCGGGATGTTTGACTAGTTATTATTGTTCCCTTGCCGAGATTGTATTGTGTACTGTGTTGAAAGTAAAAGGGGAACGGATGGTACGCCTACCACACATGATATATTGAAATGGGAGCGAGTGGTGGGCCTACCACACATGATATATTAAAATGGGAGTGAGTGGTATGCCTACCACACATGATATATTGAAATGGCAGCGAGTGGTATGCCTACCACACATGACATATTGAAATGGGAGCGAGTGGTAAGCCTACTACACATCAAATTGCCAAAATAACATCAAAATCAATTAATTGAGCCTTAAATCCAAGAAATCTTTCAAATTTCATAAACTTCCAAATTTTCCAATTTAAGGCCGAAACACGTCAAACGACGTTCGTTTTCAACCAAAATTTACAGAAAGCGCTTAAACCACATATATGACTTGTACCGGGTATCGGAACCAAAATACGAGCCCGATACCATTACTTTTTGATCAAATTTCATTTTCATTTTCCTTAAACATTTTCAGAAAATAATTTCACGGAAAAATTCATTTCTCGGGCCTGGGACCTCGGAATTCAATTTCGGGCATACGCCCAAGTCCCATATTTTTCTACGGAGCTTCCGAGGCTGTCAAATCACGGGTCCGGGTCCGTTTACCAAAAATATTGACCAAAGTCAACTTTAATCATATTAATATCAAAATTCTTCAAATTTTTCACATAATTCATATATTTCAACATAAAAACTTTCCGGTTGCGCGTCCGGACTGTGCATGCAAATCGAGGCAACTAAAAGTGAGGTTTTCAAGGCCTCAGAAGCACGAAAAAAGAAGAACTTCGGTGATGACCCAAAGGGTCATCACATTCTCCACCTCTAAAACAACCGTTCGTCCTCGAACGGACAAAAGAAAGAAGTACCTGAGCCAGGGAATAGATGAGGATAACAGCTCCGCATATCAGACTCGGATTCCCAGGTCGATGCCTCAGGAGGCTGACCTCTCCACTGAACACGCACTGAAGGAAAACTCTTCGACCTCAACCGTCGAACCTGCCGGTCTAGAATAGCTACCGGCTCCTCCTCATATGACAGATCCTTGTCCAATTGGACAGTGCTGAAATATAACACGTGCGATGGATCGTTGTGATACTTCCGGAGCATAGATACATGAAACACTGGATGCACAGCTGACAAGCAAGGTGGCAAGGCAAGTTTATAAGCCACCTCTCCCACGCGATCAAGAATCTCAAATGGGACAATAAACCTAGGGCTAAGTTTGCCCTTCTTCCCAAATCTCATCACGCCTTTCATAGGCGATACACGAAGCAATACCCGCTCACCAACCATGAAAGCTATATCTCGAACCTTACGATCTGCATAGCTCTTTTGCCTGGACTGAGCTGTACGAAGCCTATCCTGAATGATTTTGACATTTTCCAAGGCCTCCTGAACTAAATCCATACCCAACAACCGAGCCTCTCCTAGCTCGAACCATCCAATCGGAGATCGACACCGTATACCATACAAAGCTTCATAAGAAGCCATCTGGATGCTCGATTGATAGTTGTTATTATAGGCAAACTCTTCCAAAAGCAGGAACTGATCCCACGAACCTCCAAAATCAATAACACATGATCGGAGCATATCCTCTAAAATCTGAATGGTCCTCTCGGACTGACCGTCCGTATGGGGATGAAATGCTATACTTAGCTGAACTTGGGTGCCCAACTCTCGTTGAAATGCCTTACAGAAATGCGAGGTAAACTGCGCACCTCGATCCGAAATGATAGACATAGGCACCCCATGAAGGCGAACAATCTCCCTGATATAAATCCCAGCTAATCTCTCGGACGAATAGGTGGTAGCAACCGGAACAAAATGCGCTGACTTGGTCAGCCTATCAACAATAACCCAAACCGCATCAAACTTCTTCCAAGTCATCGGAAGTCCAGTAACGAAATCCATGGTAATCCTCTCCCACTTCCACTTGGGAAGCTCAATTCTCTGAAATAAACCACCAGGCCTCTGATGCTCATATTTAACCTGTTGACAGTTCAAACACCGCACTACATATTCCACAATATCCTTTTTCATTCTACACCACCAATAATGTTGCCGCAAATCCTGATACATCTTTGCTGCGCCTGGATGAATAGAGTACCGGGAACTGTGAGCTTCCTCTAAAATCAATTCTCGAAGTCCTTCAACATTTGGCACACAAATTCGCCCTTGCAAATCTCAAAACTCCATCAGCATCTAAGGTGACCTGCTTGGCACCTCCTCGCTGAACCGTGTCTTTAAGGACACATAAATGAGGATCATCAAACTGCCGATCGCGGATACGCTCCAATAATGAAGAGCGAGCAACCGTGCAAGCTAGTACTCGACTAGGCTCAGAAATATCCAATCTCACAAATCGGTTGGCTAAGGCCTGAACATCCAAAGCAAGCGGCCTCTGACTGACCGGAATATAAGCAAGACTGCCCATACTGGCTGACTTCCTGCTCAAAGCATCGGCCACCACATTTGCTTTCCCCGGGTGATATAAAATGGTGATATCATAATCCTTCAACAATTCTAACCACCTTCTCTGCCTCAAATTCAACTCCTTCTGTTTAAACAGGTACTGAAGACTCTTGTGATCGGTGAATACTTCACATGCCATGCCATACAAATAATGCTTCCATATCTTCAATGCGTGAACAATCGCCGCCAACTCCATATCATATACTGGATAGTTCTTTTCATGAATTTTCAACTGCCTCGAAGCATAGGCAATGACCTTGCCATCCTGCATCAACACTGCACCAAGCCCAATACAGGAAGCATCACAATAGACCGTATAGGGTCCCGAACCTGTGGGCAAAACCAACACCGGTGTTGTGGTCAAGGCTGTCTTGAGCTTCTGAAAGCTCACCTCATATTCATCTGACCATTCGAACTGGACACCTTTCTTGGTCAATCTGATCATCGGGGTTGCAATAGATGAAAACTCCTCCACAAACCACCGATAATAACCTGTTAATCCCAAGAAACTCCGGATCTCTGTGGCTGATGTTGGTCTAGGCCAGTTCTTGACTGCCTCAATCTTCCTTAGATCAACTTGTATACCTTCTACCGTCGCAACATGACCCAGGAATGCAACTGTACTTAACCAGAACTCACACTTTGAAAATTTTGCATATAGCTGACTATTTTTAAGAGTCTGAAGAGCAACTCTAAGATATTGTGCATGCTCTTTCTGACTGCGGGAGTATATCAATATGTCATCAATGAAGACTATGACGAACAAGTCTAAATAAGGCATGAACACTCGATTCATCAATTCCATAAAAGCTGCTGGGGCATTTGTCAACCCAAAAGACATGACCAGGAATTCATAATGTTCGTACCGAGTGCGGAATGCTGTCTTAGAAACCTCAGATGCCCTAATCTTCAACTGATGATAGCCAGATCTCAAGTCTATCTTTGAAAACACGAAGTTGGTCAAATAAATTATCAATCCGCAGCAGTGGTTACTTATTTTTTATTGTAACCTTGTTCAATTGCCGGTAATCAATGCACATTCTCATCGAACCATCTTTCTTCTTTACAAATAGTACCGGCGCACCCCACGGCGAAACATTGGGTCTAATGAAACCCTTTTCAAGTAAATCCTGCAATTGTTCCTTCAATTCCTTTAACTCCGGCGGGGCTATGCGATATGGTGGAATAGAGATGGGTTGTGTGCCCGGAGCCAAATCAATGCAAAAATCAATATCCCTGTCGGGTGGCATACCCGACAGGTCTGAAGGGAAAACTTCAGGAAACTCACGAACCGTGGGTATAGAATTAATAGAGGGAACCTCGGCACTGGAATCACGAACATAGGCTGGATAAGCCAAACACCCTTTCTTAACCATACGTCGAGCCTTAACATACGAAATAACACTGCGGTTAGTATGACCAGAAATTCCTTTCCACTCTATACGAGGCAAATTCGATAGAGTTAAGGTCACAGTCTTGCCATGGCAATCCAAGATAGCATGATATGGAGATAGCCAGTCCATTCCTAATATAATATTGAAGTCGACCATATCTAAGAGCAATAAATCAACACGGGTCTCAAGACCCCCAATCACCACAATACAAGACCGATGAACTCGATCGACCACAATAGAATCACCCACTGGTGTAGACACTTAAATAGGAACACTCAGGGAATCACTAGGCATAACCAAGTACGGTGCAAAATAAGATGACAGATACGAATACGTAGACCCAGGTCAAATAACACTGAAGCTTTTCTATCACAAACCAAAATATTACCTGTAATGTTTGCATCTGAAGGCTCAGCCTCTTGCCTGGCTGCTGGCTGGCCTACACCTCTGGCAGTCTGAGCTCCACCTCTATGACCTCTACCTCCACCTCTACGACCTCTGCCCCCACCTCTAGCTGGCTGGACGGGCTGTTGAACACCTGGTGCCTGAATCATAGCACGAGAACTCTGATGCTGAGAGCTGCTTGAAGCTCGAGGGAAATACTTGACAATGTGCCTCGGGTCACCACAAGCATGGCAAGACCTCGACCGTTACGGCTGAGCGCCCCTCAGCCTCAGGCAAGCCCTCCTGAGATGACCATACTCACCACATTCATAAGATCCACGTGAATGTCGTGGCTGGGGAAACTGAGACTGGCCCTATGGACCTGAATGACCACTTAAAGTACCATGAGTGACCTGGAGAGCTGACTGAAAGAGCCTAGGAGGATGGCCTCTACCATAGGAATTTCTACCTCCAGACGAGGTACCACTGAATCTGCCTACATGACGGGGCCTCTTATCTGACCCTTGGCCGCCTTTCTGAAAAATGATCTCTCCTTCGGCCTGAGCCACTATGCCCTGCTGACCTACCACGGCTAGTCGAACCACCGGAGCTTGCACTTGGGGAGTTACCTGCTCCGGAGTGCGTGTAACCGGAGTTTGAACCCCTCCTCCAGCCTAAGAAGTGGTCGGTTCTACTGGAAGCAAACCCGCTCGGACGATACTCTCCATGAAGCCTACTAATCGGACTAGAGCGTCCTAAAGAACTGGGGTAGCAATGAACCCCTCTAGGACCTGAGCTGGACCCACTGGAGCTGCTGGGGCTGGAAACTCCTCCTCAACATGAATCTGAGGCTCCGCCACTGGTGCTGCTGCTCGGGACTGAGCTCTGCCCCTACCTCGGCCTCTAGGACGGCCTCGACCTCGGCCTCTGCCCCTAGCGGGAGCTGCTGTCGGGGCCTCAGGTTGTTGATCAGTAGATGAGGAAGCACGTGTTCTTGCCATATGTGGAAGAACAGAGTAGAAATTCAATTAGCATTTGAAGAACAAATTTGCACAACAGGAAAGAATAAAGGTGAAATTTTTCCTAACTCTGTAGCCACTGGGGGATAAATACTGACGTCTACGTACCGATCCCTCAGACTCTACTAAGGTTGTTCGTGAGTTGTGAGACCTATGCAACCTAGAGCTCTGATACCAACTTGTCACGACCTGGATTTTCCACCATCGGGAGTCGTGATGGCGCCTACTAGTGGGAGCTAGGTAAGCCAACTCTTACTTATCTTTCCATTTTTACAAACTCTTATTTTAAAACATTTAGCACTAATAATATGATTACAGCACAATAAATTAATTTAGCGGAAGACTTAGTAAATGTTACTAGATGCGATACAGAAATCCAACCATAAATCACTACCCAAGAATTGGTGTCACAATACTCACGAACTTCTAAAGACACTAAACACAACCGTTTGAAAGAAATATAAAACGGTTTGTCTCGAATACATGAGATAACAGACTAAAAATAAGGATAGAGGAGATGCCGGGCCTGCGGACACCTGCAAAGCTACCTCGGTGTCTCACTGATTGAAATGCTAACACTTGCACTACTGCTGCTGCTATCCAAAACCTGTATCTGTGCAAAAGATGCACAGAGTGTAGTATCGGCACAACCGACCCCATGTGCTGGTAAGTGCCTAGCCTACCCCGGTGAAGTAGTGACGAGGCTAGGACCAGACACTCACATAAACCTATGCAGTTTAAATATATATATACAACAAGAAATGACAGGAAATAACATGTAATATTTGGGAAGGGGAAAACATACTCTGAGGTGGCAACAAAATATAATATCAGAAATAAACGAGTAATGAAATTAAAATCACTTCCAAGTTCAACTCATCTTGTTGCAGGCGTGCAACCCGATCCTATTTCCGTTATCTTGTGGTAGGCGTACCACCCGCTCCCATTTCAATTCATATCTTGTGGTAGGCGTACCACTCGCTCCCATTTCAATATCATTTATGGTAGGCGTACCACTCGCTCCCATTTCAATATCATTTGTAGTAGGCGTACCACTCGCTCCCATTTGTGCACATTAAGTTACCGGCATGGAAACCAATAACGAATAATCAATATAATTTGTGGTAGGCGTACCACTCACTCCCATTTCAATATCATTTGTGGTAGGCGTACCACTCGCTCCCATTTCAATATAATTTGTGTTAGGCGTACCACTCGCTCCCATTTGTGCACATTATGTTACCGGCATGGAAACCAATAACGAATAATCAATATAATTTGTGGTAGGCATACCACTCGCTCCCATTTCAATACATATCTTGTGGTAGGCGTACCACCCGCTCCCATTTTATTTTTAACTCAGTGTACAATATATTACCAGCAAAGAAAACCCATAACAAATTATCAAACAATATATTACCGGCAAAGAAAACCAATAACAAATAATCAAACAATATATTACCGGCAAAGAAAACCAATAACAAATAATCAAACAATATATTACCGGCAAAGAAAACCAATAACAAATAATCAAACAATATATTACCGGCAAAGACACCAATAACCAAAAAATCAAACAATGTATTACCGGCAAGGAAACCAATAAAAATTATCAAACGTCCCGACAAGGGAGGATCAACTATAACCAATCCTATTAAATTTCCACTTCACAAAGTTTAAACCAATACTCGGTATCAAGGCTCAACAAACAATTCTTTCATAGAATCAAATAAGAATACGAATTTATCAATAAGACCCACGGTCATGCTCAACACTAACATATGGATACTCGTCACCATGCCCATACGTCGTACTAGACAAGTAGCAAATAGAAATTACAACTCAACTCATATTCCCTCAAGCTAGGGTAGATCAAACACTTACCTCGAAGATTTACGGCCAACTCAATCCTTAAGCAATGCCTTTCCTTTCAAATTTGGCTCCAATCCAATCGTATCTATTCACAATTGATTTAGTATCATAAATAATACTTAACAAACTAATCCAAATGGCTAAATACATTTTCTAAAAAATTCAGCCCAAAAATCTAATCGACCCCGGGCCCACGTGGTCAAAACACGAGGTTCGAACCAAATTCCGATCACCCATTCACTCTCGTGCCCGAATATATAATTTGTTCTCAAGTTCGACCCCAAAACGAGGTCTAAATTACCAAATCTTTGAAAACCCTAACTCTACCCAATTCACTAATTTTCTACCTATTTTCACATGTTTAGGCCTAATAATTTGATTGATGTTGATGAAAAATGAAGAAGACGAGTTAAACAATACTTACCCATTGAACTTTGGTGAAGAAATGCTCCAAAGATAGCCCCAAAAGATGTGGAGAAGAGAGGGTTTGATAAATGGGATAAAATCTCGTTTCTGTTCTGTTTTCAGAACTTAAATTCGTTGGGCAGGATTTTACCCTACGCGTTCGCGACACCATGGTCGCATTCGCGATGAAGAAAATTGGGCAGGCATCATGTTCGTGAAGGTACTCTGCGAACGCGAAGAAGAAAATTTTGGGGCTTCACGTTTGGCCTACACGAACGCGTCTGGAACCACGCGAACGCGAAGAAGAAGCAGACCAGGCTCCGCGAACGCGGGAGCCTTCATGCGAACGCGTAGAAGGATGGGCTGGGTCTGGGATTTTGTGGTACACGAACGCGAGGAGTTACTCGCGAACGCGAAGAAGAGGGGGGAAGAAAGCTTCGCGAACGCGACCAGAGCGACGCGAACGCGAAGAAGGAATGCCTGCTGCATATTTTCTGCAGTTTTTTTTCTAAGTCCAAAACCACCCCGATACCTATCCGAAACTCACCCGAGCCCTCGGGGCTCCAAATCAAAGCTGCACACTGACTCAAAAATATCATATGAACTTGCTCGAGCGATCAAATCGCCAAAATAACATCAAAATTAATGAATTGAGCCTTAAATCCAAGAAATCTTTCAAATTTCATAAACTTCCAAATTTTCCAATTTAATGCCGAAACACGTCAAACGACGTCCGTTTTCAACCAAACTTTACAGGAAGCGCTTAAACCACATATATGACCTGTACCGGGCGTCGGAACCAAAATACGAGCCCGATACCATTACTTTTTTATCAAATTTTATTTTTATTTTCCTTAAATATTTTCAGAAAATAATTTCACGGAAAAATTTATTTCTCGAGCCTGGGACCTCGGAATTCGATTCCGGGCATACTCCCAAGTCCCATATTTTTTTACGGACCTCCCGAGACCGTCAAATTACGGGTCTGGGTCCGTTTACCAAAAATGTTGACCAAAGTCAACTTTAATCATATTAATATCAAAATTCTTCAAATTTTTCACATAATTCATATATTTCAAAATAAAAACTTTCCGGCTGCGCGTTCGGACTGTGCACACAAATCAAGGCAACTAAAAGTGAGGTTTTCAAGGCCTCAGAAGTACGGAAAAAGGAAGAACTCCGGTGATGACCCTTTGGGTCGTCACAGTTAAAGGTGTTTACCTGTTTTTCGGCTTTGTGAGTTAGAACTGCTATATAAATCCATGATTTTCTCACATTTTTAGTATATTATTATTTGACCTCTAGCAAGTGTTGAAGTCGACCTCTCGTCTCTACTTCTTCGAGATTAGACGGGATACTTGCTGAGTACACGTTATTTTCGTACTCATACTACACTTGCTGTGCATTTTTGTTGCACAGGTTTATGTGTGGCTAGTGGCTTAGTGGCATAGCGGCATGGTTGACACGAAGACTAGGTGAGTTGTATTTCCTCCAGGCGACTCGCAGCTATTATAGTCTCTCTCAGGATTCTATTTATTTCCTGTCCAATTGTATTCTGGACAGTCGTTGTACTTTATTCGGTTTTTCTTAGAAATTGCTCATGCACTTGTGACACCGGGTTCTGGGAGGATTTTTGAATTATTCAGTATTAAGTCTTTTATCGATTTTATTTTCATTTCTGTAAAATTTCATTATTTATTATTTAATATATAAGAACAATGATTTCCGCAAATACTAAAATTGAAATTTAATTATGCATTCTTGGTTGGCTTGCCTGACAGCGGTATCCGGCGCCACCACGACCCTTAGTGGATTTTGGGTCGTGACAATTTATATGTAAAATAATTAGTGTTGTTGACTCTGGTCAACTACTTTTATGACCTCTCTTTTTCCTTACCCCTTTTATATCTTTTATATTTTTAAATTTTGTTATTTATTTTTATTATTTAAATATTATATAAAAATATTTTTTGGGTTAAAAAGTANTATATATATATATATATATATATATATATATATATATATATATATATATAATCCAAATAAAATAATAATTTATATTAGATAATTAAAATATTAAATGATTTTAAAATCTTATATAAATATTTCTTACATAGTTAAATAATGAATGATTTCATAATTAATATTATAATTAATTTTAAAAAGGGATAAATCTCTAAAGTATTAGCCATTATATTATGTCTAAAATTAATGTATTAACCATTATATTATGTCTAAAATTAATATATTACAATTATGTTACATCTTCTCTCAATAAGTAAATAATTTATATTAGATAATTAAAATAATAACTTATTTTAAATTCATGTTTAAAATTTCTTACATGATTCAAAGGATAACAAATTTTTAGTTGATTTTGAGAATGGGATAAATTTTTAAAGTGTTAGCCAATGTTCTACGCATTAACTTTGTACCCACTATCCATCATAATAGTGTGCTTGGTAATATATATGTTGTTGTACCTTCTTTTACAACTGCAAAGTCTAAACATGGAAAAATAATATTATTCATTTAAAGTTCTAAATATTAGTATTTCTTACCTAGTTAAAAAAAGGAAAAATTTAATAACTAAACTTTTATTTGATTTAGAAGTCCTAAATATAGGAAAACAACTAAAATTACAATTTTATCTAATATGAAATTAGTTTTTAAAGGGTAAAAACGACGAACAATATTTCGCTAAAGGGCTTCGTGCTTTTAATATAGTCTGGATAGATTGATCATCAACAACAACAACAACAACAACCCAATATAATCCCACAAGTGGAGTCTGGGGAGGGTAATATGTACACAAACCTTACCCCTACCCCGAGGGGCAGGGAGGCTGTTTCCAAGAGACCCTCGGCTCAAGAAAGCAACAAGAGACTCTGGATAGATTGATCAAAATTCTTAATATTAGATCATCTTAAGCATGAAATATTTAATTTTAACGTAGAAGGAATTACAATGGTGTTTGGATTTTTTTGGTCAAACGTGAGAAATTCTCTTTTAACCCAAAATCTCAAAAGGCATAATCTTTTATTACTAAACAAAAATTAAATTGAATGTAAAGTAAGAACAGGAAAGTAGATAGCCTCAAAGATTTTAGAAGTTTCTAACTAAGAAAGAAAACCTGCACATTAGTCACAGAAATTCATATTGAACTACATTAGTCTTTAAATATGTAACATCTTTTAATCCAAAATCAGCATATTTTTTTTACTCCTAAAAAAGTTGAATTGGATGGTCAATAAGGAAAAAAAAAGACATTACTGGAAAATAATTCTTCCAAACCCATATAAAAGCATTTAAAACAAAAGCAAAAACAAACTAAAAAAAAATACTCCAAAGATAACAACAATATTCTATAGAACGATCGGAAAAAGTATAAAGAACTCACGTGCGAAGGAGCAATCACATATAATTGGCAAAGTACTACAAATTAGCAAGTCTTTTTATACTATCAAGTCAAATAGTATGGAAGGAATAAAAATCATATTACATAATTTGAATAAGGAAAGAATTTATGTAAAGAAAATCATATGTGACGACCCAAAGGGTCATCACTTGTTTTCTCAAGCATTTCGAGCTTCTGAGGCCTTGAAAACCTTATTTATAGCTACCTCAATTTACGTGCGCATTCCGGGCGCGAAGCCGGAAAATTTGCATGTTGAAATATATGAGTTATGTGAAAAATTCAAAGAATTTTGATATTAATATTGATATAGTTGACTTTGGTCAACATTTTTGGTAAACGGACCCGGACCCGTGATTTGACGGTCTCAGAAAGTCCGTAGAAAAATATGGAACTCGGGCGTATGCCCGGAATCGAAATCCGAGATCTAGAACTCCGGTAAAATAATTTTCTGTTAAATTATTTTCTGAAAATGTTTAAGGAAAATAAAACTGAAATTTAATTAAAAAGTAATGGTATCGGGCTCGTATTTTGGTTCCAACGCCCGGTACAAGTCATATATGTTGGTTAAGCGCTTCCTGTAAAGTTTGGTTGAAAAGGACGTCGTTTGACGTGTTTCGGCCTTAAATTGGAAAATTTTGGAAGTTATGAAATTTTGAAAGATNATTTTTTCATGTTTGGAAGTTGCTGTCATGCCTGACCTGCAGGCTTCGCAATTGCGAAGCCAGCCTCGCAATTGCGAGAACCCCCCTGGGCAGCAGACATCGCAAATTCGAAGAAAACATCGCAAATGCGATGCCTGCCCAATTCTCTCACGCTTCGCAAATGCGAAGAAAATCATCGCAAATGCGAACACCTCCCTTTAGCCCAGAGTTCGCAAATGCGAAGAGAAATGTCGCAAATGCGAAAATCACCTGGGCAGCACCTCTTCGCAAATGCGAAGATTTTGTTCGCAAATGCGAACTTCCCAGTTCTGGCCTAACTTCTCAAATGCAAAGTTTGTTCGCAATTCCCACGTTTAGTCGGGGTTCGCAATTGCGAACCTCTGTTCGCAAATGNAACCCAAAACACTCATTGGCGATTTTTCACGAACTCCCTCTTCTCCAAATCATTTGTAAGTCAACTTTTACTCAATCTTTAACATCATCTATCATGTTTTCATCCTAAATTCAAGATTTTCATGGGTAAAAATGGGGGTTTTGGGTAGAACCTAGATTTTATTAAAAATTGGGATTTTGACCTCAATTTGAGGTCCGATTTTAGAAAAAATTATATATTTGAACTCGTGAAAGGATGGGTGAATTTATTTTGGTTCGAACCTCGGGTTTCGACCATGTGGGCCCGGGGTCGATTTTTACTATTCCGGGCAGAATGTTGTAAAAATTATATTTGTCCATTTGAACTAGTTTGTTGAGTAGTATTGATGATATTAAATCAATTGTGTATAGATACGATTGAATTGGAGCCAAATTCGAAAGGAAAAGGCATTGCTAAGGATTGAGTTGGCCGTAAACTTTCGAGGTAAGTGTTTGATCTATCCTAGCTTGAGGGAATAGGAGTTGAGTTTATGTGCTAATTGTTATGTGTGTAGTCCGACGTATAGGCATGGTGACGAGTATCTATACGTTGGGGGTCGAGCATGACCGTGAGTCATAAATGAATTAAACTTTTAATAATCTTATGTGATTATATGAAAGGAATTATTATTGGTTTAACACCGGTAATATATATATTGTTAATCAAATATTATTGGTTTAATACCGGTAATTTATATGTATTGTCGATTAAAGATTATTGGTTTAATACCGATAATATATATATGGTTGATTAAAGGTTATTGGTTTAATTCCGGTAACATATATATATTGTTAATCAAAGATTATTGATTTAATACCGGTAATTTATATGTATTGTCGATTAAAGATTATTGGTTTAATGCCG